>VSMD01010978.1:0-36987 GCA_008750895.1 Mirza zaza
ACTTGGGCTGCTCAATAGGAATATTGACCAATGGAACAGAACTGAGAATCCTGATATAAAACCATCCTCATATAGCCATCTAATCTTTGACAAAGCAGAAAAAAACATATGCTGGGGAAAAGAATCCCTTTTCAATAAATGGTGTTGGAAAAACTGGATAGCCACTTGTAGAAGGCTAAAGCAGGACCCACACCTTTCACCTCTCACAAAAATCAACTCACGCTGGATAACAGACTTAAACCTAAGGTATGAAACTATTAGAATTCTAGAGGAAAAAGTTGGAAACACTCTCCTAGACATCGGCCTAGGCAAAGAGTTTATGAAGAAGTCCCCAAAGGCAATCACAGCAGCAACAAAAATAAATAAATGGGACATGATCAAACTAAAAAGCTTCTGTACAGCCAAAGAGACTAAATATTTTAATACCATGTCTTTCAAAATGTAATTGTGTTAAAAATTTCTCTAATACACCATCTTTGTCAGCATAGGTTTTTCCTAGACCTAATGAAACAAAACTAGGATTATCTCTTTTGAGAGAAATTCTACTTTAGTATAACTATATTTTTCCTACATGGTAGAATATATGCTTTGTATAGTATGTTATTGTATAGTGTTCTTTGATATTTACATTTAATAAGTAGATTCTTTAAGAGCAAGGGTGAATATATTTAAGCTTCTTTTCTCCTCCCGAGCATTATTACACACACACACACACACACACACACACACACACACGCACACACAAACGTATTTAGAATCCACACTATGGCATTTGCCCACTGAAATCTTTTGATATTTCTGAAGGATGCATTCCCTCTCTCTTCTCTCTTTTCATTAATTTTTCCAGGCACCATATAATACTTAAATTTTAAGTTTAAGTTTCAAGAACACATGAAGAAGTGTATTTACAAAATCCAGATATTCTTCATCTGAATTTCAGCCAAGAAGCAACTTATCATGCTACTGAAGCAAGATATGTCACTATGGAATTTGATTTATTGCATGCTTCAGTTCTTAATGGAACAGAATAAGGCAATCTACCATGATTGTTGCTTCGAGCATAAGGTTAGAGAAGAAGTAATGCAAACAACCTCAAAATGGGGATGATGGAAACTATCCGCTTCTCTCTGGGCTTCTTGCTGACATCCACCTTGGATCCTCGGGTCACTCTCAGCCAGATCATCTCAATCATCGGCCTGCTTATGTGACATATGAACAAGCTGAAAAATTATTTTTTTTAAATTGGAAAAATAAGTGGCTACACTGCATCCTCTGTGGAAAATTTGGAAGTATACTTTGTAAATATGAGAAATTCATGAGGCTCAAGTGATTTATATCCTCCTTCAAGAAAATAGGGATTGGGGTAACAGAGAACCTTCTTATAACTCATGCAACTCATTGCAAGGTCAGTAGCCAATAAAGACATCACTGTCCGTGATTAATCGTGGATGGGTTCCACCCCCAACTTTCCTTTTATCCCAGAGACCTAGATAAATGTCATGATGGTCCTTTAGTGTCCCAGCTTTGTCCTTCTCAGGCATCTAGCAAGACATAGCAAGGGAGAATTAAAGAGAAGGTAATGTTAGGCTGATAAAATTTCATCTCAGAAGGAAAATGCCACTGATACTGAAGAGATGGTTTTGCAACATGCGAAATAAAGAAGTAGATTATTTGACTTTTGTAAGAATTACCCTAATATACTAGTCATCATAATTGACAGATATTTGCATTTGTATACAGGATTCTACTGATCTCTCTCTCTCTCTCTCTATATATATATATGTGTGTGTGTTTATAAAAGCAGAACTTCTATTCTCACAAAATTCTTAAGTACTCTACCAGTTTTATTTGCAGGGTGGAAGATAAAGATTAGTAATGTCTTCAATTGTTTGTAGGACACTTCTCAGCTCTCAAAATAATTTAATATATGTATTTCTTTTGATACATAAAATAACCCTCTAAGAGATGCATAGCATAGCACATAGTTAATTCCCTTTTGCAGATGAGGAAAATGAGGCATAAAAAATCGAATGATTAGCCTATCATAAGTAGCAAAGTCAGGCTATATTATAGGGAAAGATAACTATAATTCATGCTTCTTCCAGAATTTGGTCCCCAAATTTGTCAAATCTTTGGTAAGTATTTATTATGCTTGAAATCCAATAATGTGCAAAACTGAAGGAGATATACTAAAAGCACAGACCTTTGCCTTTGCCTTTGAGAAAAGTTACATGTAGAGGAAAGGGAAAATGCTGCTCTACAACACAGTTCTGCTCTTAAGTGAGTGGTATGATTTGTTTCACGTGTAAATGGACTTGATCACAAAGTAAGACTTCTAGGGTATGATATCAAGGAAAACTCCAAGACAAAAAGATAGGCAGGCTTCTCCATGTAAGAAATGAAGATGAATTTAAGGGTGAAATAGTATTAATTGATCAACACATGTGCATATGTAGTAGTAACATTCATTGGGTGTTGGGCAGGTGGGGGGTATGGGTATATTCACACCTAATGGGTTCGGTGCACAGCATCTAGGGGATGGACATGTTTGAAGCTCTGACTCGGGTCGGGGCAAAGGCAATGTATGTAACCTAAATATTTGTACCCCTGTAATAAACAAATAAAAAAATAAATAAAAAGAAAAAAAAGAATTTAAGAGTGAAAGAGCAAAAAGTAGGTGATAAGGTAGAGGGAGTGAAAAGAAAAGCATTCTGAACAAGAGTCAGGATGGTTGCTTAAAATACAGGTGGTGGAAACTCTTGGTGATCAAAAGTGTTTGGTATTATATGGTAAAGCATTTGCTGTATGGTTCTGAAATTTAATCTTCATACTACCCCAAATCTTCTATACTTATATGCTCTATACATATATAACTGCACCTACTCTTTTTAATCAGGAAAAGGGGTTGTGTTTATTATACACTGTTTGTAAACGGTGTATACAAGCTGTAAAAGATGAGACAGGTCAGCAGAAGTAGAACCTCTTATTAAAAGGGATCATGAAAATATAAACAGTTGGGAATTTGAAGATTTTTCAGACGAAAAGGTGTCTCATGGGCGATAGAAGGGTATTATTCAACATGCTCACTCTGTATTCTCTTAGCCTTCTTATATTTACTTGCTTATTGTGTATACTTTCATTTTCTTCCTCAAAGTCTCTTTCATATTGTAAAAGTTTCTTTCAGTGTTTAACAATATAATTATGACATCAACTATACTGTGAAAACTAGGAATTCATGGAAGGTGAGATCAGAAGCCTAACTATTGTGAACATTGTTTACATAGCGATGGAAGATCCTGGGTGCAAAGAAGGAACTATTCACTGAGCAACAGGACTCATGCAGCTGATTGCTGTCTCTCTGTCTTTGAAGAGCAAAGTGAATTTACTACCTCAAACTCTCAGTTCTAGGACCTGAGAATGTCTCAATCTATTTATTCTTCCCCATGATTACTGAGAATTCGCTAGGGCTCATGTTTTTGCAGTTCTTTCTGTTGCATGCTCCCTTATCCTTGAAAGTCAGATATTTTATTCACACACATGCACACATGCATCCACTCAACATTTTGTGAGTTCAGCTAACCTCACTGAACTTTGGAAGTTTGTGAGGCCTGTCATAGTGAGCAACCAGCTTCTATCTCCTTAGGTCCAGCCTCTCTTCCCATCATTTCCATCTCTTCTCTTTCCTCTCAACCCCCAAATTGGAAAAGACTCCCCTCCATATCTTATACTTGGCAAATTACAGGCAGGTTTTTATAACTTGAACATACCTTAGGAATATTACCCTGCATACCTTAGTTGACTCAAGTATTTTTTTCATATAGATATAATTTCTCCCTAAAAGGAATTCGGATGGTAACATTTTCTCCAGTTTTTTAAGTATATAAATATTTGGTATTACATCAATATTACAGATACCAGCAGATCATACTTAGTCTAAAATTATAATTACCAGAAGTCTTCTGATGATTGAATAAATATTCAGAACAGGCAGATTAGAGGGTTAGAGTTTAGTTGCCTGGATTTCACAAATAATACCCTTAGTTGTTGGCATCCTGGATAATGTTTTAGTATATTCATTGACTCGGTCAGGATTTATCTAATTGGTTTATAGAGAAGATAATTTAATCAAATGCTTAATTTATTTAAAAAATGATAAATTAATACAACTGTACTTCTAGGGGTTATCTGTCTATGAGAAATCCTATTTTAGAAATCCCTAAATCCAAACACAGTCACAGAATGAAAATAGCATATTCTCTTTTCTTTACTTTTCTTTTTTTTTTTTTCACTTTGGCATTTCATCTGTTATTTCACTGTGGCGCCAAATTGCTCTTCAAAAATTCTTAAGCCTACTTCAAAATTCTCACTAATTTCAAGTGATAACTAAAATCATTGGTTATAGATCTAGTGTCAAATAAGTCTTTATCTCTTCCTGTGGGCGGCTATCTACTTGACTGATGTAAGTGAAAAAAGAACTACATTTCTTTTTTCCAGTTGAAAATGGACAATTTAGCCACCACATGTCTGCCAATGTACCTCTGTATGAGATGTAATTATATGTGAAATAATAACCTTGCTGCCAAATAGTTTTCAGTGCTTTGCTTTATATGAGAAACAATACATTTTTAGTTCCAAAAGGCAATAAGATAATGACATTCAAGTCAATCTCTTGCTGCTTTTACTTTCTTACTACATTTTAAGTCTCTTGCTCATCCCTCTCTAGTTTTCAATATGTTAAGATGACAATCTCTTATTATAATTTAGATAACATAGCCTTTGGTTAATTTTCAGCCTAATTTTTTTTCTCTGAATATGTATGTATTAAAAAGTCTATTCTCAATTTATGATAACAGGTTTTAGAAAACACTTCTCTCATATAAATCATCAGCTATTGTGTAGTGTTAGGAGTTTATAATATACTATTTTCACTAATCTACTTTAGCAAATTAAAAGCCTGTTCAAATAAAAAGGTGCCAGGAAAAAGGAAAGTCAATAATAATAGCCAATATTTATTTAACACTAACCATGGATCGGTCATTATGCTAAGAGCTTTATATGCATGCTCTCATTTGTTCCTTTCAAAACACCTATAAAGTAGGTACTATTCTTATTTCCATTTTACATATGATAAATTGGATTTTTTTAATATGTGATTTTTTTCCTTCTTGCTTCTCAAGAAACCAGCCAATCTTTGCAGTTGTGGCTAAGTGGCATTCTGTTACAGAGCTGGAAGCAAAGTTATCAGAGACCCAGAAGACCCTCCTCTCTTGTCTCTTAGTTGCAATATCCTTGGTTCATTGAGGAACAGGGATTGCCAGGAAGAGTGAGCTAACATTTTAAGAAGGAGCAGCAAACCAAGTCAGGGAGAAAAGCATGGAGACAGCATAAAGTTGTTATTTCACATATTATTTCTCACCTTCAAAGAAATTTTGGGACTTAGAAATGAACATATCCGCAGAGATCAGTTGTATTTGTTACCTATTTGCTGTGTTAAAATAATCCCAAAGCTTATCAGCATCATCGCATATACTATCTGTTGATCAAGAATTCAGGAGCATCTTTGGTTGGGTTGTTATTGTTCAGGGTTTCTCCTGAAGTTGTAGCCAAAATGTTGTCCAGAGTTGCAGCCATCTGAAGACTTGTGGGAGCTAGAGGATCTTCTTCAAAGATGGCTCATTCCCATGGCTGCAAATATTTCTGGCCATTGGCCAGAGGCTTCAGTTCCTTATTACGTGGGCCTCTCCATAGGGGCTGCCTAAGAATTTTCATGACATGGTGGCTGACTTTCCACAGAGTGAGTGATCCAAAGTGATATCTTTTCCAACTTGCCTTAGAGGTCACACAATGTCACTTCTGCCATATTCTGTTGGTCTTAGCTGTATCTCTGATACAACGTGGGAAAGGACTACACAAAGGTACGAATGCCAGAAGATTAGGATCTTCTGGAGATGGAGACCATCTTTCAGTCTGGCTACCACACTGATATTCACTGAAGGCCAAAAGACTCTTTCTGTTAATATCTGTTAAGCCTCCTAGGACCCTTACATGACTATTAAGAGGAAAGAAGATACGCCCAAAATAAGTGAGATTAAATGATTGACTCACCTGGTAACCTGTGGAGGTATTCATAATCAATCTGTCAACAAATATTTGTTGAGTATCTACTTTGTGCCATGCATTGTTCTAGGCTGTGGAGATTCATTGTCAAATGAGATTAAAAAGTCCCTGCCCTCAAACAACTTACAGTCTAGTGTAAAGAGATAAACAATGAATGTGCAAAAAAAAGATGATTTTAGATGGAAATATAGTCCATCTGAAAATAAAACATGTTAATATGATATAAAGCAATGGAGAGAGTCTTTAGTTGGAGGCTCATAGTAGACTATTTTGAAGAGGGAACATTGAAACTGAAGTCTGAATGGTGAAAAAAAGACAGTCATATAAAGATCTGAGGGAGAGAAATAGAACAGGCATAAAAAAGACTAAGGACACTGAGGAGGGAACAAGCTTAGAGATCTGAAGGGACAGAACAAAAGCTATTGGAATTAGAGTGTAGAACTATATGGCGAGTTAGGAGCCAGGTCATGTAGGGTTTTAGGTCATGGTAAGGAATTCTGATTTTATCCTAAATTTATTTAGCATTTATTAGATGATGTCAAATAGGAGAAAGACAAAATCTGATTTATACTTTAGAAAGTTAACAGTGACATCTCTGGGTAAAATTGGAGAGTTAAAAGTGGAAAACTTTTGCAAAGCTGTCTCAGTCATACAGGGGACAAATATTTGTGACTTGAATTGGAGTTGAGGCAGTAGCGTTGGTAAAAAGTAGTCAGATTCAGAATATCTTGGGGAAGTATAATCAAAAGGACTTGCTGATTAGTTTGAAGTAGAGTTTTGAAGAAAGAAGAGGAATCAAAGATATACAAATGGTCTGAGTTCCTGGGCAGATGGTGGTGCCATATATGGAGAGAGAGATGACATGGAGAAAGTTGTACAGGGGATGAGGGAGGCAATTTCATTTAGGTCACAAAAGTAAAATATTCAGTTTAGGTCACAATTTTTTTTTTTTTTTTTTTGAGACAGAGCCTCACTCTGTTGTCTGGGCTAGAGTGCCATGGCGTCAGCTTAGCTCACAGCAACCTCAAACTCCTGGGCTCAAGCAATCCTACTGCCTCAGCCTCCCAAGTAGCTGGGACTACAAACATGCACCACGATGCCCGACTAATTTTTTCTATATATTTTTAGTTAGCCAATTAATTCCTTTCTATTTTTAGTAGAGACAGGGTCTCGCTGTTGCTCAGGCTGGTCTCAAAGTCCTGACCTTCAGTGATCCTCCCGCCTTGGCCTCCCAGAGTGCTAGGATTACAGGCATGAGCCACTGTGCCTGGCCTGGTCACAATAATTTAAGATACTTACCAGATATAAAAGTGGAAATGTTGTGTAGACAATAGTATGTATTTCATCTTTGAGAAGTCAGAATTAGAGATTTTGATTTGAGAATCATCAGCCTAAAGATATAGTCACGGGCATGTAGATGGTGTATGAATGAAACCATGAGATTGACCAGGTCACCTACAGAGGGAATATAGATAAAGAAATCAGAGATATTAGGGAGATGAAGAGGAACCATCATAGGCAAATGAGAAGTAGCAAGCAATAAGGTAGTGGGAAAAACACAAAAAGTATGTTGAAAGCCAAGTGAAAATATTGCATTGAAGAGAAAGTAGTGATCCAGCATGGTAAATGTTACCAGTTGATCAAATAAATTTATTAGTCAGGCTTCTCCAGAGAAATTGGACACAACAGGATATATCTATATAGATATAGATATTTACATATATCTATATATAGATATAGAAACATACATGTTTAAAGAGACTTATTATAAGGAATTGTTTCACAGATTATGGAGGCTAAGAAGTTACATAGTCTACCCATCTGCAAACTGGAGACCAGAAAAACTGGTAGTGTTACTCCAGTCTGAGTGTGAAGGCCTGAGAATCAATCAGGCGTATTTCAACTCTGACTCTGAGAGCCAATAGTGTAAGTCTCAGTATAACAGCAGGAAAAGACCAATGTCTCAACTCAAGCATTCAAGCTGAGAGAAAGATTTCTCCCTTTTTCTGTTTTTATTATATTTGGGCCCTCAATATATTGGATAATGCCCACCCTTATTAGGAAGGGCAAACTGCTTTATTTAGTTCACAGATTCAAATGCTAATCTCTTCCAGAAACACCCTCACAGGCACAACCGGAAATAATATTAACTATTTAACCAGGTATTTTAGAATCTTATTGCTCAATCAAGTTGACACATACAATTAACTATCGCAGGTTAGAACTGAGAATTAATGATTAAATTTGGCCACATAGAGGTCTTGCATGAACTTAAGAGCACTTTAGAACTTGAGGAACCAGTAAAGAATGATTGCCCGTTGTGGCAAGATGAATATTGGTTGGATTACAGAGAAAACAATATTCAAAATGTTTCAAAGAGAAGAGTGTTTTAGATGTTGCTGGAAGGTTTTGTGTCTTGTAAAAGCAGAACTTGTACAAGTGAATATCTTTGATAGGGACAGTTTCAATATAGCAGTAGGAATGAAAGCCCAAACAGAGAGAACTGAGGAGACATGATAAATGAGGAATTAAATATCCTTTTTCTCTCAAAAAATTGGAATTTTTATTTTAATAAAACATGATTATTTTTAATTTCATCAAAATATTAAACATAACATCATTGAAAGATTTTCCACTGTATCTCTTTTCCCCAAGACAAGCTTCACCAAACATCCTTTATATTCTATTAAATTTTGACATATTTCAGACAAAATAAGAAGATAGTATATTTAGGTAATGAACATATGGGTACCACCACACAACATAAGACATAAAATATTACAAATATAGTTGAAGCCCTTGGTTTAGTCTTCCCTGATTGCATTTCCAACCCTGCCAAGAAGTATCCATCATCCTGAATTTGGTGTTTATTATTTTCATATATGCTCTAATATTTTATCACATACATATCCACTTATATATAATATATATTATATGTGACATTATTTTACATACTTGAAAACTGTATTAAAATTATTAATCATATATAATCCATATACTTTTTTTATTCTTTATGTATGTGAACTTTCTTAATGATTGAAAATTTAGCTCTAGCTCCTTGCTGTGTAGTACTCCATTATATTAAAATTTTGCCATACATGCATCCATTTTTGCGATGATTAAAATTCGAAGTCTTTCCAGTTTTTCACTGCTATAAACATTTCTGAAAAGAACTTTTTTATATAAATACCTTATATACACAGATGAGTATTTCACCCATCAGTGCAGAAAATTTCCCTTTGCTCCAATAAGTAGCCATTGTTATCCTCTACATCTTCAACGTCCTATTTTAAAATCTTCTGTAGAAGCACTGATGATACCAATTAAAACTAGTGACTTTCATTAATTTTTCATTAAACCACTTAAAATTCCTTCTACTCTAATTCAAATTCTTTTCTTTGAGTTTTGCCTTCAGATGAAATAAAGAATAGTACATTGTGCAAACTCCTGCACTTTAATATTTATTGTCATAAAAAATTTTCTTGGTTAAAGCCACAGTTCCATAGAAATAGTAATAATGAAACAATTAATTGTTTCGATGATGTTTATACAGAGGCTGCAGTTCTCAGAACATAAGTGTACCTCAACATAGGTAATTGTGGTATGTGTGTGTTGGGAGTAGTCTCAGGGCAATTAGAGCAAGTAAATTTGAGATAAGATTCTGCAATTAACTTATTTAAATATGCTTTATGTGGAATTTTCTAAATTAGTCAATCAAAAATATATTTTTTAAAATATGTATAAGATTGGTTAACATTTTATGGGACACTGGTTTTCCATGGATTAAAAGTGTTTTTATGAAAACAAGTGGAGAATATTTTTCTAAATATTTAAAACTTCATATTTTGATTGTAAAAATTTACTTAGGATTTTGATTTGTAATAAGAGCTTCCAAAAGGCTTTATTTCTTCTTTTAAATATAAAGAATTGTTTAACTAACTTCTGGTTTTGAATGTCCAAATGGTAATACTACTTATAATGGAAAAGAAACATAAAAGAAAGGAGTGTTTTTAATTTTCTCTTGGGTAGTATAGTCTAATTGGTAAAATGTTGGATGGTATTTCTGTCCTCTTTATTTTCCATTTCTAATATAGAATCAATTAAGAGTAAGCAGTTGGAAATAATTCTTAACATAATTCTGTGATCCCTTTTATAATATAGTTAATGTAATTCCTCCAAGTAAATGGATATCAATTTCAGTAAGTTTCCTAAATGGAGGGTACTGTGTGAGGCCTTTCATCCTGCCCTTTTAAAATTAACAATTAAGTATATAAGAAGTAAGTGGTGATTTCATTAGAACCTACAAATACCTGGCCAAGTCAACTGCTTTTACTATAGTCATTATTTCTTTTTGTTTAAAAATATGAGGGATGAATTGTGTTCATTTCACTCTAGATAATTGTAGAAATTAATAAAATATTTAGTAATATCTAATATAGTCATATAATTATATATACTAATTTTATACATAGTATATCATTGTATATATATATACACACCCATACACAATATATTTTATATTTTATTTATACGTGTAAAATTTCTTTCACCATTCTCACTTTAGCAGAATGGTAGGCAATGCTAAGCCATGAGAGTAATGTAGTTATATAGTAAGCATAGACTACAGACTAAGATGACAATATTCATTTATTCAACAAATACTAATTAAACATCTATGCTGTAAGCTCTTGGAGCTTAAATTATAGATGAAGGAGAGATGAATAAAGGAGATACACGAGTAAATTATATAGCATGTTGGATGGTAAAAATGATTTGGAAAAACACAGAGCAATAAAAGGAAGATAGGAAGTGTTGGGGTGGGAGGGGGGCTTATCCTACCTGTTCATTAATGAAACTCCAGAAGTACTGCATTGTACAAGAACATGTTTCTTAACATAATGTCGACTTGCATATTAAATACATATGTATACATGTGTGTATACATGTAACATATATTTGCAATATATATTACATGTAAAACAACAACATTTGTGAGAGACTAAATTACATCCTTTAAGGTCACGTTGTGAGCTTATTTGATATCATTTATTTTATATCCATTGGTATTTTTATCTTCTGTTTATTTCTATAGTAATACTATGCACTGTAGTGTGTGAATTCCACATCCCTTTATCTTCTTTATTCTTCTGAACCTATACACCAGTTTTAGTACCTCATATATTTTTATTATTGCTTAATCTCATTATCCTTATTACAAAATATAAACACTTTGACATTATTTTAATACAAAAATCATTTTAAATACTCCTTTTTTACATATTTGTAAGTTACATTGTGAAATCAGAGTGAAAAATTTAATGTTGTGATACATTAAAGTAACACTAGAACATTACTGCTTGCCATTTCTCCATGTAAAACAATTTAAACTTACATTAATGTGAAAACATTCTACTCAAAGAGTGTTTCTATTAGGTAATATAAATTGTAATTTCTGCAAAAATACACTAGATAATAATTTTCAAGAAGCAAATGCTATCATCTGATAGTCTTTACACAATAAAAATTTAATATGATTAAATTTAAATGAAAGACTAAAAATAGTAGGAAACAAATTTGAATAAAAATTGAATGTAAGGGATATAAAGAAGTATTTCTAGTATTTTTCATTTATCTTTTGTTTTGGAGAAACTTGTATTATTTATCTCTTCCTTTTCAACAGTAACAACCTCCAACCTTGTTTAGCATTAGATCTCAGAGGAGATATAAAACCTATTCATTCATTCATTTATGTATTCATTTAACAAACATTTATTTAATATACCATAATCTAAGGCTTCTGCTACTTGCTGGGGTTATAAAATACAAAGGTGCTTATAACCTAGTGGTGCAGGCAGACAGTGGAAAGCACTAAAATAGAGGCATGCCAAAACTGTTATGAGAGCCCAGTGGAAGAGATATCTACTAAGGCCATAGGGGATGGAGTCAAAGTATGATCAAGAGTACTCAAGGTAGATAAGAGGGTTGTGAGAAGGCTATTCCAGGCATAGTAAAGAGTATAGACTGGAAAGTAGTGGCATGTGAGTCCAGGAGCTAAGTAAAAAATGACCTTATATACCATCCTAAGTTGTGTGGACAGTATTTTGTAGGAAGAATGTGGCAAAGATATTACCAGTGAGTGTCATGGCTAGATTAGGTATTAGAAATGTCACTTATGACAGCAGTCTGGAAAATAGTTCAGAAAGTAAACAAAAATATGGTGGCTATTTATTAGGCTATTTTAGTAGTCCAAGAGAGAAATATTAAGCAACTTGAATCACAGTAGTAGTGGCATGCTAATGGAAAGTAGAGTATGAGTACAGGCAAGCTCAAGAGATGTAAGTGGTAATATGATAGAAAGAAAGAGCAATAGTGTGGCTTCTGGAATCCATTTTGGAATAAGTGGGTGAGAGTAACACTAAGATAATACAAGAAGAGGAGCAAGTTTGTGGAGAAAAGGGATGAGTGCACTTTTAGACATAAACTTTAAAAAGTTTTCTGAGATACTCAGGTAAATAAGTTCAAGTTTTAGAGACTTCTATTCTGCAGTATGGTACATTAATTATTCAGAGAAAACTCTCGTTGGGGAGAAGGGCCAAGATGGTGGCCTTACAAACAGTCCTCGGTGCTGCTCTCACAGACAGGATCAAAAGTGATCAGTAGATATTCACTTTCAGATTGATAGTCTAGGAGAGAGCATTGTGAATCAACAGAGAGGCAATGGGAGGAACCAAAGTGAAGGAGAGGGAAGTAGGGTGACTTGGTTGGCCGGATCAGAGGAACCTGGGAAGGCACTCACACATGGGGAAGGAAGACAGGAGAGAACCCGGGGACTCCACACTTCCCGATGGACACTGCAATTAGAGCTGCTACAGGGCCCCTCCACTGCAGCAGCCCTCTGGTCTGATACAGAGAGCTAATTGGACACTGCAGCATTGCTCCAGAGAGAAGACACAGCAGGGTTCCACTGGTCTCCAAGCCCTGGGTGCTGTGGCTGGTGCCACACAAATGGAAATCAAAAGCAAGCAAGGATAGTTATTCTCATAACAGATAAAATAGACTTTACATCAACAATGGTAAAAAATAAAAAAGACAAAGATGATCAGTATAAAATGATAAATGGATCTATTCAACAAGAAGATATAACAATCCTGACTATATATGCACCTAACACAGAAGCTCTATGATTTATAAAACAAATTCTACTGGGTCTAAGCAAGGAAATAGACAGTGAGATCATTATAGCCAGGGACTTCAACACTGCACTGACAGAACTAGACAGATAATGGAGGCAAAAAAATCAACAAAGAAATACTTGACTTAAATAGGACTCTACAACAAGCAGATCTAATAGACATTTAAGAACATTCTATCCCGGAATCGCAGAGTATAGATTCTTCTCATCAGCATGTGGCACATTTTCCAAGATAGATCAGGTATGTTAGGCCAGAAAATAAGTCTCAGCAAATTTAGAAAAATTGAAATAATACCATGTATCTTTTCAGACCACAGTGGAATAAAAGTAGGAATCAACTTCAAGAGGAACTCTCAGCACTACACAAACACTGGAAATTAAACAACCTGCTGCCGAGCAATTCTTGGGTCGATGACAAAATCAAGAAGGAAATAAAAAGATTTTTTTAATTGAAAAACTAAGATGACACAAGCTTCCAAAATCTCCTTGAAGAAAATTTATAGCCTTAAATGCCTACATCAAAAAGACACAAAGATCACAAATTAACAACCTAATGTCACACCTCAAGGAACTAGAAGAAGAAGAACAAACCAAAACTAAAGCTAGCAGAAGAAATGAGATAACAAAGATCAGAGCAGAACTAAACCAAATGGAAACCAAAAAAATGATACAAAGGGTAAACAAAATAAAAAGTTGGTTCTGTGAAAAGATAAAGAAAATTGATAAATCACTATCTAGATTAATGGGAAATATAAGATAAAGAACTCAGATAAGCTCTATCAGAAAGAAAATGGAGACATTACGACTGACAGCACAGAAATGCAAAATATCATCCGTGACTACCATGAAAACCTCTGTGAACAGAAACTAGAAAATCTAGAGAAAATGGATAAGTTTCAACACAACTTCCCAATTTTGAATCAAGAAGAAACAGAAATCCTGAATAGACTAATAATGAATACCAAGATTGAAACACTAATTAAAAAATCTCCCCCTGAAAAAAGCCCTGGACAAGACAGATTCATAGCCAAATTCTACCAGACCTACAAAGAAGAACTGGCACCTATCCTACTGAAACTGTCCTATAACATGGAGAAGGAGAGGATCCTCCCTAACTCATTCTATGAAGCCAGTATTACCCAGATACCAAAGCCAGGAAAGGACACAACAAAAAGAGAAAACTACGGACCAATGTCCCTCATGAACACAGACACAAAAATTCTCAAGAAAATACTAGCAAACATAATCCAATAGTACATCAAAAAGATAATTCACCATGATCAAGTGGGTTTCATCTCAGAGATGCAAGGAAGGTTCAGCATATGCAAATCAATAAATGTTATTCACTGTATAAACAGAATTAAAAACAAAGACCATATAACCATCTCAACAGATGCAGAAAAATCATTCAATTAGATCCAACGCCCTTCATAATAAAATCTCACAATAAGCCAGGCATAGAGGGAACAGATCTTAAAATTATAAAAGCCATACATGTGTACAATGTACATTATTCTGTCAATGGGTACACTAAAAGCCCTGCATTGTACATTTCATCATGTAACAAAAAAAAACTTGTACACACTAAATCTATTAAATTTTTTAAAAAATAAAACTGAACAGGAAGAAAGAAGAAGAAGAAAACTCTCCTTGTACAGAATTCTCAAAATATTAAAAATATAACTTAAAATATATACTTGAGTTGTTAGAAAAGTTAAAGAAATAATTAAGCTGGGCATAGCGGCATGCATCTGTAGTCCCAGCTATTCAGGATCGCTTGAGCCATGGAGTTTGAATCCAGTCTAGGCAACACAGTAAGACCTTTGTCTCCAAAAGAAAAGCAAAGAAAAGAAAGAAAAGAAACGAAAAGAAAAGAAAAGAAAAGAAAAAAAGGAAATAATTTGTATATGCATTATATTTATATATTATATTATTATTATATATTATATTATATTTATATATATTTACCTTATGGTGAAGCTTGAATCCAGAAAGGTAATTGAGCATTGGACCCTGTTCTGTCCTTAAGAGAAACTCCCCATCTTAGTAGCTGGGTTAATGCACCAACCTGTTGTAGGTTCAGGAGACAGAATGTGGGTGGAGGAGGGAGGGAGGATAATACTGGGATTTCTCAAAGGCTTCCTCTCCCAAAGGGTGGCACCTGTAGTGAACAACTAGAAAAGTCTGCCATAATACAAGATGGTAGTAATGCTTACCTATCTTGACCTTGTTTATCAGCAAAGTGGGGGAAAAAAACCCAGAAAGTGTCTCCTGAGAATTTCTGGTTATAAGCTCACACAATAGGATTGAAACTAAAAGTCACATGATTTATGCGTCCAAGAAAAACCAAGTCAAAAATTTCATTTACAGTAACCTCTGATTGATAATGCTCACAGAAAATTTGGTAGAGAGGAATTGATAGCTTCACTGGAAGGACATTTTTTAAACACAGGCCTAAAATTAGCTTTATCTAACAGGTAGTTTCAAGAAACAGGAGTTCACAATTTAAAATTCTTAACCCATGATGTAACAAGTCACCATGAATAAAAAAGTTAGCAAAACAAAAGGTTAAATTTGACTGGCAAGAACTGTGGATTTGGGGGTTATCAGATACAAAGTACAAAAAAAATCTGTTTAAAACGTTTATATAAATGTATCAGGCCTGCGCTGCATCCTACCTGACATTGACTTGGCTCACCTTTTCCTCCAGCCATCACTGTGGAACCAGCTTTCAATTGCTGTAACTTGAACAAGTCTCACCTTAGCTGAACTACATATCTCTCGCTTTCTTCAGCAGGCATCTCTGATGCCAAATGTGGGCTGCCTGTACATACATGTTTTCACATGCATGAAGTGTGAGAGCAGGCTTTGACCAATTAGGGATGGGAACTAGTAAATGCGTGTTTCCCTCTTTCATCTTTTGGTGGGGGGAATCCCAAAGAACTTTCTATGTGGCTATTCAGAAGGTCTAAAAAGGATCAAACCCCAACTGCCCACAGTAGTGACCATATTGATGACATAGCTTTTTATTGGTTTCTTCTTTCAATTCTAATATAAGCTACTTGCATACACTTCTGTATCCCAGGCTCTGCTTTCTGAGGAAGAGAAATGATCCAGGCTCTACCTTCTGTGCTAGAAGAGGACCCTAGGCAAAGACAGTGGGGACTGCAAGTGACCTTAAAAACCGACCCTCAGGATGAAATTCTGGAGCAATCATTAATGAGAAAAGGTGGAATGGGGATAACCCCTGGCATACAGTAGCATTATAATTACTAAGACTCTCACTGGCAGGTGAAGATAAAATGCAAGTGGAGGCTTATGCAGTAGCAATGACACTTGACAGGCATAAGGGCAAGGATAATTATAAGGACTGTGGAGTTTGCTGGCTTTTGTTATCTGCTTTAGAAACCTTAAAAAAGAGAGAGAAAATGGCAGATTCAGGCTAACCCTCTATCATTTCGAGGTGTGCCGTGAAACTAAGGGGGTCTCTATGTCAGTGTTTAAAAGGCCCCTTATCCCATGTAACTGTTGAATAGATAATGAAAATCATACCCAGGATTTAATTGTAAGGTTAACAGAATGACAAAACAAGGTAATGAACACCTTTCACAGCACTATGTTAAGTGCAGTTCCCTAATAGATAAAAAGTGGTACCTTCAGAACTGGCATGGGGACACATGATGAATCGAATAAGCTGGATAATCTTGAGCTCCAGATTCTTCTGAATGTTGAATTAAACTAGACTTTCTTCACGTGGAGATCCTGGAAAGACCTCAGCTGGGGCGGGTGCCTCACAGGTTGATATGTCTTCCTCAAGCTCTAGTGCTGCCTGTTTCCATTGCCTCCAGATGGATAATCAGGGTCTGATCTCAGGAGAGCCCAAGCAGAGAAATATTGATCCCACTCTGGAAGGAAGCAGAATATACATTCCAATGTTATAATATAGATAACAGCAGGAGTTGCAAAAACATGTGGCTGAGTAGAACTTGAGGGTGATAAGTTAGAGGGATATTCATTGTCATGGGAGTACTTTCTCATGACTCAGTGTTTAAAGTCTTGGCAAGTGATCCTTATGCTGCTTAGTGGGTCCCTGATGCGTGGATATGCCTCTAGCTGGATGGAAATGAAGTACAGATACAGAAGGTGCTTGAGCAGAGTGTTGAGGAAGAGTCAGAAATCTCAGGTAAATGATAATTATAAAATGGATTTATTACGTAAGATCAGACTCCCCACCACCTGGATTCCCTGGGAAGGTACAAAAGATTTCCATAAACTAATTCAGTAAATTAATAAGAAATGCAATGGCAAGAGGATGCTTCTTTGAGAAACTAGGTGGTAGCTATCCTCTATGGGGTGGAGTTGAGAGTAGCATGTGGTGTTATAATACTGAGTTCCTCAGAAACAATAGGAATAAGGATTCAAAATTCAGAGGCCAGGTTGTGACAATTAATCAACAGAGTAGGATGGATATAATTACTATTTTTTAAAATTATTATTATTTCAAAATATTACAGAGGTACAAATGGTTACGTAGATTGCTTTTGTTATGGTTCAGTCAGGGTTGTAAGTGTGCCCATCACCCATATAGTTTTCATTGTACCTATTAAGTAGGATTTTGCCTATCCCTTCCTCCCCTCTCCTCCCTGATCAATTTCCACTGAGTTCTACTTCTCTCTGTGCATAAATGTGCTCATTGGTTAGTTCCACTTTAATAGCAAATACATGTGGAGTTTGTTTTTCCATTCTTGAGTTACTTCACTTAGGATAATGGTTGCCAGTTCCAGCCAAATTGTTACCAATAGCCTGTTGTATTCTTGGGGTTACAGAGATGGGTAGTCAGGTAAGGTGTTTTTTGACTCATTTATCCAGAAAAAAACTTGAGAGTTTTTAAGGGGAAGGGTGACATCAGCTGCTGCAATGAAATATCAGGACCCTTCATTAGTTTTTAGATCTGAGCTTGTTCTCTGAGAGAGTCCTTATTGAAGAGAGGACTGGATTCCCTTGAGTAAGAAATGTAGCACAATGCTACAAGTATATATGACAAATATTTTCCGGTCTTTCTCTGAATAGACTTGTGGTCAGATAGCAGATTAAGTGAGCACTGAGGAGCTTCTCCAGTTGACATCTATACCAGGAACTCAAGAGGGCCTCCTGGTCCCCTATCCAGAGTGAAGGCTTGCGGAGGCCAAATAATAAATGGAGATTAATCCAAGTTGATCTCACATTGGTTCACTGGGCCCAAGAAGCCACCTGGTGACAATTTCTCTGGCCCTTAGTACACACTTGGAAAGGATTTACTTAGCAACTTGGATAAATTGACATCTGTTCCCTATCTTTTGCATTAAGAGCCATTATGCTAAGAAGGGCAGAGTGAAGACCTGAAATTATGACCTTCTTGGATCCTTAATATATTTTAGACAATATCATAAAGAATGCACATTATAATATTACTAATTTTCTGGCACTTGGTCCATAGGTTAGATATAGAAAAGGTACTCTTTTTAATTCTTAATAAGACTCAAAGGCACTTTGGTTTTGTATGGGAAAGGTAGAAACACATATTCACTGTCCACATTCAAGGTTATGTTAACTCTCCTTTTCTCTCCCACAATGTAGGTTCAAAGGACCTTGTCCATATTGATGGACATCTGAACAATGTACTTGTTCACTATATTAATAACACCACACTGATCATACCTGGAGATCAGGAAGGGGCATATACTCTAAATGGCCTAATAAGAAAGATGTATGCCACCGAGATCCATGGCCTGACACATCACTGAAATTTTTAGGGATTTACTGGTCTGGAGTGTGTCAGAAAATTTCTTCCAAGTAAAGAAGAGGTTGTTGAAACTTTTAGCCAGACAATCCTTGGTGAAACTGGATTTTAGAGTCAAGATATAAAATCCTGTTTGAATTTTAGAGTCACTGTCTTTGGGAATACTGTGCCGACCTATTTATTGGGTGACTTTTGAATTGGGCCAAAAGAAAAAGAAAACTGTAGCAGGACCAGGTTGGGTTGCAAGTTGTCTTGCTGATTAGGTCACATAACAGAGCAGATATAATAGTGCTAGGAATAACTGTGGTGGATAATGTTATATTTGGAATCTTTAGCAAACCCTAACAGAAGAGTCACAGTATTGACCACTAGGTTTCTGAAGAAAAAAAAAAAAAACACTATGTAGCAGAACTACTAACTATTTGAAAGAAGCTTCTTGTGTGCTACTGTCCCTACTCTTGAAAGCTGATCATGAGATACCAACTGATAATTTTACCAAAACTGGACATGAACTGGGTCTTAATAGATTAATTGAATCCTTAAGTCAACTGGGTGAAGTAAATACTTATCTTATAGTGGAAATTATTTGTACTTTCAAGATTAGGACCAAGAAGGTCCAAAGAGCACAAATAATTTGTACTAAGTGGTGACAAGACTCTTTTGTCACCCACTTCTGTTGTATCAAATGACTTTTCTTCCTTTTACACCTATGCCCTTTTGAAGAGGGCAGGCATTCCACAACACTAATGGGCAGCAAGTGGAAAATTCAGTTTGGGTTCAAAAGTGGATTGGCCTACTATGTTGATACTAGCTGTCAGTGGTCTGCCAGTGCATTGCAGTATGACTACATCCCTAGTTTATAATGCTTGAAGCACAATGGCAAAAATAAATTCCCCTAGTGGAAAAACTGTAAATAGCGCATTTGGCAGTTTGCTTTATATGAAGAAAAAATAGGCTGAGTTACAAATAAACTTGGACTCCTAGGCAGAGTAAATTATCACTGATGATATTTCTATAGGATGAATTCAAGAAAAAGGAAAATAAACCTAAGAGAAAAGACTGGGATATAATTAAAAACAACGAGTAAAAAAAATAAACAAACATGGAACTTTATAAAAGAATAATGATAACATCTCATTTGTGTAGTTAAAAAATCAAGATAGAAGCTGAGTGCAATAGCTCTCATCTATTTTCCTAGCTACTCAGGAGGATGAGCTTGGAGGATCACTTGAGGCCAGGAGTTCAAGACTATAGTGTGCTACAATCACATCTGAGAGTAGACACTGCACTCCAGTGTGGACAACATAGCAAGACCCCATCTCTTAAAAAAATGATGAAACTAGAACTGAAATGCTGAAATCATGGACAAATTATCATTTATGTTATGAGAGTATTCATCAAAGATAAACCCAAAGATAAACTTGAGGTTGAATGTAAACACATTGTTTAACTTTAAAATGTAAGTTATATATGTATATGTTAACATTTTCTAGGATAACTACTAAAATAATAGAATAGAAAAAAAAGTACATAAGTTCCAAAACAGGACAGGGAAAAATTGGGGAAAATTAAAAAAATAGAGGCAAGGATAGTAATATTAGTAATATTAATCATCCTAGGAGAAAACAAGAAAGGGAAAAAAACAGAAGGTACAAAATAAGTTGGTCAATATCTATGTAAATGGTTTATGCTCTCTAAAAAGCAAGATTGTCTGATCATATTCATAACTTATGGTTTAACTATATGCTATTTGTAAATGACACAACTGGAATAAAAGAATTCAGAAAAGCTGAACAGAAAATCCTTATGGGCAAATTGTCAGGCAAAAATAACCAAAAGAGAGCTAGTGTAATTATATTATTATTATTAGACAAAATAGATATTATGGCAAAATTTAAAAATTAAAAAAATTACTAAAATCTAAAATTCCCCAAAATAAATACAATTAATTTTTAAAAAAAGAACAAACATATAAACATATCTTCAAAAAAAATTCTAAATAACCCACTAGTCAAAAATCAATCTGGACTGCTCCTCCCTTTTCATTGGACTGTGGATAGTAGGCTTTGCTATAACTGGCTCCTTTTCTTCCTGTTTTTACCCATTTTGTCTTAATCTGGTACAATTGTACTGCTGTAAGGCTGTGCCTGAGAATACTTAGCAGAAAGGCAGGACCAAAATTGAGATGCATCTGGGAACATGCCAATGGGACTCCAGCTCTCTGATGTGGAGATAACCTAGGAGCTCTTGGTATGACTGGCCCTAGGTATGTGATTCCAGAGGAGCAAGAGTGAGAGTCTGGCTCATGCTGACTTTTAATTCAATGAACCCTTTTTTGAAACACACTTTGCCATAATGAAGGAATTAAGAAGGAAATAAGAATCCAGGAAAAAAAGTTTCATATCAAGGAATTACACTGTCAGAGATGTTGGGAAAAGATACATGGATCTTGGGAGATAATTACTTGAAATATGCAGGGAAGAAATAAAATTGAAGGGTACTTTTCTTAGAGAACATCATTTGTCAGATATATGTGATCAAGAACTTGAGGATTTCTATAACAAGGCAAGTTATTGTGGGTGTTTCTCAAATTTGAGAATATGAGATGAGGAGTCTTCAAAGAGTTCGTGGAAAGATCTAGTTTGAGGCAGTCAGAAGGATAAGACATCAGTTTGAAAAGAGCCTCAATCAGAGCAACATGAAATCTGATAAAATTGAAACAAAAACATCAAACATCACATTTATGGTGACACTTGGATGAAAGAATGGTGAAAGAATCATTGATGGCTTATGAAAAGTTTATGGGGACAACGCCCCAAAGAAATGACCAGTTTACAAATAACATAAGAAGGGATGAGATGATGTTGAAAATGAAGCCTTCTGTGGCAGACATCAATTTATGAGAAAAAATTCATCTTGTTAATGCTCTAATTCAAGAGGAGCAAAAATTAATAGCGAACAATAACCAATATCGTACACATATCAATTGGTTCAGCTTACACCATTGTGATTGAAAAATTAAACTTGAGCAAACTTTCCACTTGATGAGTGCCAAAACTATTGTGCTTAAATCAACTCTAGACAAGAACAGAGCTCTCAATGGAAATTTTAAACAAGTGGGATCAAGATCCTGTAGCATTTCTTCAAAGAATTATAATAGGAGATGGAACATGGCTTTACCAGTACAATCCTGAAGACAAAACACAAGCAAAGCAATGGCTACCAAAACACAGAAGTGGTCTGATCAAAACAAGAGGACCAGTCAAGAGTAAAGGTCATGGCAGCAGTTTGTTGGGATGCTCAAGGCATTTTGCTTGTTGACTTTCAGAAGAACCAAAGAACACTAACATCGGCTTATCATGAAAATGTTTTGAAAAAGTTAGTCAAAGCTTTAGCAGAAAAACACATGGGAAAGCTTCACCAGATAGTCTTTCACCAGGACAATTCTCCTTCTTATTCGTCTCATCAACCAAGGGTACTTTGCAAGAATTTCAATGGGAAATCATTAGGCATCCATTTTGTAGCCCTGATTTGACTCCTGACTTCTTTTTGTTTCCTAATTGTGAAAAAATCTTTAAAGGCCACTCATTTTTCTTCAGTTAATAATGTAAAAAAGACTACATTGACATAGTTAAATTCCCAGGACCCTAAATTCTTTAGGGATGGACCTAATTGCTTACAAAGGGTCTTGAACTTGATGAAGTTTATGTTGAGAAATAATATTTATACTTTTTGTTCTTACCTATTAATTCAATTTTTCCATGAACTTTTTGAAGTTCCCTTCTATATGCACCCTGTATAAAGGCAAACATTTTTATGACTACTTATGTTGACTTAAATTAATGTTGACATGTTAATTTTCTATTTCTGAAATTTATATAAACATAAAAATTGATATAAACTTTATTTCTAGCCTTTAATGGAAAGATTTATGAAATAAATGCATTCAAAAACAATAAAATGAAAATGACATTAATGGAATGGATGCCTCTGTTTTACTGAAGTATAAACATAATACTGGCTGCTATGGAACAGCTCATATGTATCTTGTGCCTTGTGAAGATTATTTTGTGTAGAACAACATTTGTAGCCCTCAGGATTACTGAAATGAGGGGAGAGGATCTTAATTCTCAAAAGAATATCTTTGGACTGTCTGTAAATACTAATTTGAAGATTTCTGCATTAACTTATCTCCAAACATTGTTCTAATTCCACTGAGCAATTCAGTGTATTGAAACTAGTATTCTTTGAGAAAATCTTCAGTTTTTATTTGATCCTGGACTAGGCTTCAGTATAGTAGTTAACTTAATTGGTGAACTAAAATAATAATAATAATAATCTTAGTGGAGGTAAGAAGATTCTTAAAACTGAGCCATATAGAATTACCTATCAAAACCTGGGGGATACACTAAGCTATATTTAGAGAGGAATTTATAAGCTTAAGAGCTAAAATTCAATGAGAATTGTATGAGTAACAAAAGAACAAATAAATTCAAAAGAGGTGAAAAAAGGAAATACAAAAACATGCAAAAAGAATAAAAAGCAAGCCTACAATAGAGAGAATCAATAAAACTAAATGTTAGATAAAATTCCTAGAAAAAACATAAATTAAAAATGGAAAGATGCAATTACAATTATTTAACATTTGAATTAGTATTTGAACATTTTTTCAAAAAGAAAGGATCAAGGCCATTCAGCTCTACCAAACATTTAATAAAAATAAAGCAGTTTGAGGAAATAAGGTCCAGTACCAAATTCATTTTTATTCTAGTATAAAATAATTGAGTTTAATTACAAGAATGTAAATTTATTTGATTCAATATCAGACAATTGATTATTGCAAATACTAAGTAATAGATTAAAGAAGAAAACATATATATTCTCAATAGATCCAAAAAATTATTTGATAAAATTTAACAAGCATAACTGATTAAAGAAAACCCTTTAGCAAGCTAGAAGGAGAAGAAAATGTCCTTGGCTTGATGAAGAACATCTACAACAGATGCAGCAAAATATCATATGTGATGATGAATTGTTAAAATTATTCATTCAAAAGTCAGTAATAAGGATGTCTACTAAGCATTATATTGGTGGTCATATCAACACCAATGTAGCAGGTTGAATCTATGTCCCTCCAGAAGTTCATGTCCAACTGTTTCCTTAGAATATGACCTTAATTTGGAAACAGGGTCTTTGAAGATGTAATTAGTTAAGGATCTCCAGATGAGATTACTCTGGATTAAGGGTGGGCCAAAAATATGATGACTGGTGTCTTTACTAGAGAAAGGAGAAGGTGATTTGGACACAGAGGAACACAGAGAGAAAAAGGCCATGTAAGACAGAAGCAGAGATTGGAGTTATGCTGCCACTAGCCAATGACTGTCAGGAGCCACCAGAGCTGGAAGAAGAAATGAAGGATTCTCTCCTAGACCCTTTGGTGGTAGCATGGATTGGCCAACACCTCAATTTTAGACTTCTGGCCTTCTGACTATGAAAGAATAAATATCTATTGTCTTAAGTTTGTAGTAATTTGTTATGGCAGCCCTAGGGCACAAATACAACCAATGAGAGAAAAAATAGGAAAAGAATTTGAAAGGAAACAACAGGTAGTCATTATCTGATAATATGACAGTCTACTAGAAAACCTCAAGCTATATAAAAATCATTAGAAAACATAACAGAGGTTTACAAGTTTTCCTGATGTGAGTTACAAAGCCAATTGGTTTTTCTTAAACCAGTACCAAAAAAATAAAATAGGCAATTAAAAAATATTTTCACTAGCAACACAAAAATAAGGTACCTAGAAATATATCTCTTCTTTGGAGAAAATTATATGTCATTGGAAGACATGGAAGAGGACCTAAATTAATGGAGAGACTCAGCACTCAAATGTTTATTGCAGCACAATTCACAATTGCAAAGATGTGGAATCAACCCAAGTGCCCATCAATACGTGAGTGGATTAATAAAATGTGATATATGTTGTATACCTTGGAGTACTACTCAGCCATAAAAAATGGTGAACTAATACTCTTATATTAACCCAGATGGAACTAAAGACCATAAGTCTAAGTGAAGTATCACAAGAATGGAAAAACAATCACCACACATACTCAGTATGAAACTAGAACTAATTTATGAACATGTATGTGCACATATATTATTAAAACTCACTGGAAACCAAGAAGGTGGTTAGGGAGAGAAGGGAACAGGTAAATATGCACTTAATGTGTACAATGCACAGTATCTTGGTGGTGGGCACACGTATAACTTTGACTCAAACTGCACAAATCATGTAACCAAATGTAACCAATGTAAGCAAATGATGTAACCAAAATGTTTTATATCCACCTAATATTCTGAAATTTTTTTAAAAAATGGAGAGATGTCTCTATAAGAGGATGCTGAAAGTCTCTATATTGATGTATAGATTCAAAAAAATTCTAGTCAAAATCCCGAAAGGATTTTTCATGGAACTTAGCAAATTATTCTAGAATTTGTATAGAAGGTCAGAAAACCAACTTATCTTAAAGAAGAAGCAGGTAGAAGTGGAATTAAGACATATTTAAAGCTATAGCAAATTTAAAAGTGTGTATTTGTGTGGAAAAATGAAATAAATTCCATTTTTCACTATAAACAGCAATAAGTTCCAGATGGACTGGTATTCAGTGTGAAATGCAAAAACTTGAAAACTTTTACAAGAAAATATCTTCATGAATTGTAATGAATGATTTCTTAAAGCAGAAAAAAATCACAAACCAAACACAAAAAGAGAGATATTTGCAAATATTAAAACTTTTAAAATTTTAAGCTAAAAAAAACCTGAAAATGAGTAAAAAGCAAGTAAGATGTTGGAAGACAACATTTATAATAAGTATAACTAGCTAAATATTAGTATAATGAATATGTAAAAATATCTATGCTTCCATCAGTAAGAAAAGACAAATAAGTTAATAACATCATTGTCAAAATTATATACATTTCACAGAAGAAGAAACATGAATGAACCTCAAATATAAAAAAAGACACTCAACCTTGTTAGGAAAAAAAGAAAATGCAAATTAAAACTCTAGTATGATGCCATTTCACATCCTTCTTATTGGTATAAGTCATGACAACATTATCTTTTCATAACATACTGCTAATAGAAATATAAATTACTTTAACAAATTTTGAAAACCCATTTTCTATTATGAACTAAGTTTGGTTATGACATACCTTATGACTAAGCAATTTGACTCTTACCTAAATACTTTAATAAATCTTTTGCACGGGCCCTATGTATTGGAATATTCACAGCAACATTGTTCTGTAATAGCAAATAATTGGAAACAATCAATAATGCTGGCCAACACTAAAATGGATAAATAAAATAATATTTATTTTCATTGTATTACAGTGAAAGCGAATGAATGGTATCTATAAATAGCACCAAACATAATGATGAAACATAATGATGTTAGTGAAAACAAAATGAAACAAATATAAAGAACCACTAATTAGTAACTACCATCAATCTTTCTTTCTAATATGATGCCTTTTTTTTTCTTGTCTAATTGCCCTGGCTGGAACCTCTAGTACAATGTAGAATAAAAGTGGTGAAAGTGGGCATCCTTCTGCTTTTCCTGAATTAAGGGGAGAAAGCTTTTAATCTTTGGTATGTTGTGTTTTCATTTTCAGTCTTCTCAAAGCATTTTCTAATTTCCCTTCCATTTTATTCTTTAATTCATTTATTACTTAAGAGTGTGTTGGTTAATTGCCACATATTTGTTATCCCTCTATTATTGCTTTCTAGCTGTATTCCATTGTACTTAGAAAAGATACCTTGTATGATTTCAGTCTTTTTGTATTTAATGAGACTTGTTTTGTGGCCCAACATATGGTCTATCCTGTTATATATGCACTTCAGATGAGTGTGTATTCTGTTGTTGTTGGGTGCTATGTGCCATAGATGTCAGGTAGGTCTAGCTGGTTTTTGTTTGTTTGTTTTCATTGTGAAGAAAAGTACGTTAATGTACTAAAGAGTATGACTCAGTGAGCATACACAGTTGGAAAGTAAATGACATAAGGAAAATAATTGGTGGCACGCAATATCCAAGCAGGTGAGAAAGCATGAAGAATACAGTACAGATGGAAGTATCTATCTTCCCAAGAAGAGATGGACTTTTTCCTTTGACAATGGAGGGAAGTATATGGAGATGGATTTAAAAATGGAACTGAGATTGTTAGTTTGTGAGAGTAGGTAATTCAGTGTATGCATAGCTATTTCACTTTCCTTTCAAGATTCTGAAAATAAAACACATGATAAAATTGAAAAGACTTGGGAATTTTTGTAGCTTTGAAAATAGTTATTGTTCTATAGTATAAACAATAAATGGAAAATAATAAACAGCAAACTTTTTTCAGATTTTAAAAGTCTAATGTGGATGGCTTGGATCTCAGATTTTTTTTTGAGGTGGGGTTGTAAGTAATTTTATTTTTATAATCAAATATCATAGAACAAAGGAAGTCTTCCCTCTTCCTGTGCAGGGCCCAGCTCATATCTATTTCCTGGGGGTAATTTTCAGGGGAACCATCAGCATTTATCCATTTATCTTCTCACTTTTGTGTGTATACAATTTTTTTTAAAGTAGACTGCTGCTTCTTTGTCTCTTCTTTTAGAACCAGTTTTAGGCAAAGTATGTCCTTTTACAGATGTATTCTAAACTTGTCTCAACCCATAAAGATCATACTTATTCTTTCCTGTAAAATTTCAAATCGCATTGTTTGTGATTTGTAATCTGAACAGTTACAAGTAGACATAAGGGAAGAGGAGAGGGAAATATCACCGGAAAGGTGGGCTGAATGTGTGAAAGAGATGCTACAAAGTTTCAAACTTTATCATGGAGTTAGGGAAGAAGTATTAGTAATAAAATTTGTGGTTATTGTATCAACTTTGAGGGCAGTGTTATATAAGAAAGACAGAGAGATGCCTGTTATTTTCAAAACTTTATTTTCTTCATTGCCTTAAGACTCAGAGACATTACAACCACAACATCAAAGATTTCCTGTCTTTTATAAGAAAATCACTCTTACCAGTATTATTTTCAGAGATTCACAATACTGAGCTAACTATTGGAAGAATGGAGGAAAGGAGGAATGAAGATGTAGAACATATAAAATTCCATAACCAATCTGGAAAGACAGTTTAAATGTATTATTGGGTAATTCCTCATGATGTCGAAGATAATGTCTTCCATGAATGTATTATCTATGTGGTCATAAATACCTGATGAGACTTAGCTAGGTATAGCTGACTAGGATATATCTTGAGTAGCAGATATAAGAAGTTTATTAATTTAATGGACAGGGAGCAATCTTAGCTAAATTTCCTTTTATTGTTATTATTGACATTACATTTCAAAATTCTGAATCCTTCCCCCTAAATTCCTTTTTCAACAGACATTTGACAACAGCAGTGATCCAATCCCAAGTTGGTCTGGAATATGTGACAATTAATTTCATTTATTTAAATGGGTCTTGAGGACATCCTTGAAGATTGAACATCATGAAACATGCAAAGAATCATGAAAAATGTTGGTGGAACTTCATAGTTGAGGAGTAGCTTCCATGGTGTTTCTCCTCAGCTGATAGATTAGGAAATGAGATTTTTTAAAAGATGATACAAAGAGGTGTATGTTTTTTGACTTTATTTTTGAACAATAGCCATCATGAGGGTGTGCTTTTTGATTTTCTAAAAATACTTTGATGCCAAAATAATCCATTAATAGGAGATGTGAGGACTAAAAAGGGATAGGTAAATAACAAAACCTTTACTAAAAAAATAACAATGGAAAATAATAGAAAGAGATGATCTTGATGATTTTTTTCTAGTTTAAAAACACCCCCCTTGGATTCCATGATTTCTGCACTAGGCTCTTAATTACAAATTTCCTTAAAGTGATTTTGCTATTATAATATCCTAATGTGATATTTTTAATTGTCTGGATTCTTAAAATTAGCATTTCATAGAAATTTAGAGATGAATTGGACCTTAGAAATAATATTGTCCATAGTGCAAAATCATCATTTGCATTCTTCTTTTTTCTGGCAATGATTCAATTAACTTCAGATGTTATATTTTTCATCTCCTTGATGGCTTTGCTATCTCAGTTAGAAAGGAATTCAGGTTGGAATGTCTAGAGATTCAATCCCTTACTATGTGCTGTTACATGGCTTTTTAAAAGGCACTATTTTATTCCAATGTATCTCATGTGTTTATAGGTAAATTTAAGAGATATAGTTGATTCAGCTTTACTTTATATTATAGTAAGCATAATCTTTTGTTGCATAATAACCAGCTCTTCATTTCTGTTCCAGAATAGAAACAATAACTTCTTTCACCAGGCTCTACACTTTCTTTAGATCTAATTACTATCCATACATCAATTCTCTCAGCCTAATACCTTGGGCTTTGAAGGCATCTTGTGATGTCTTAACCTACATGGCAAAAATTCTGTCCAGCCAGGACACTTTGTTAAATCTTTAAATGTTGTGTAAGATGTTTTGGAGCTTCTGTTTTAAACTCTATACTAATGATTTAGTAATCGTTAAGTGACTTTTCCAGTGAAATTTGAAGTCAACAATTTAAGGGCTCTTACTTTATCTTGATGGCACTACCCAGGTCTGTTGCAAGTCAGAAACCAGCTGCCTGTTCCAGTAGTTTTGAATAAAACCAGGAAGGAAGAGTTAGTGATGAAAGAGTTTTTACTTCAAAAATATATTTTAGTAGAAAAAAATCACCATGTTTATCAACCTTGCCTTTGACATCTACAACAAATATGTACTGATCATGCTAATTTTAGAGTAATTCTAAAGGTAAATAAATGATTTTTAATATCTATTTCCCAGAGCAAAATTTCTTGACTGAAATCATTCTTAGTATTTCAGACATTCTATAATAGAATCTTAACATTGTTTTTCAAAAAAGATATGAGACATCATAGCTATTGCATTGACTCTTACCATCCTTGTAAATTCTATGGCAGCACAATTCATAATTGCAAAGATGGGGAAACAACCCAAGTGCCTATCAATACATGAATGGATTAAGGAACAAAATTTTTCTTAGTTGAATTTTACCATTTTTAGCACAATTATATAATGCTTCCCAAATGGAGAAACGTAAACTTAAAGAAATTAAATGAGTTGCTCAAGCTCACAACACAAAATTCCTTAAATTAGAACTTCTCTGTTTAGCCTTTTCAATAGCACTTTTATTATGCATCTTTTTTATACCTTACTGAATTGTACTTACATCACATGGCTATGTTTCCCTCAGAGATTTTAAGCCCCTCAAGGTCAGAACCTCATTGTCTCTAGCCAAAATTGGACATTATATAGATGTTTGATGAGTTGGTCTGACTACACGCCTCTTTCAGAGTGAAGGATTAATATATCCCCTTCATTGTGTCACCACATAAGCAATAGTTGAGTTCTTTGCTTGGAAATCATCAGTGCCTATTTCTTTGTAAGGTTTATATGCATTATTAAATATGGATATTGAGTCTTCTACCTCTGCATATGCTTCATGATGCCATAGCAGCTCCTTGACATTATTGATACTGGAGAGCTTATCTCACCACTTTAGTCTGAACACACTTGACAATTAGCTGTTCAGAGTTCTAAATTGAGCCTGTTTTTAAATTGGGTGTTGAAGGTGTAACTATAAAATTGGATATGTAAAAGCAAGAGACTAAGGAATTAAATTCAAGCTGCTTTTATTTAATCCTAATTTAAATTAAAATATAGGTCTAGCTTATATTTTCCTAAAGATGCTTTCTGTTGTTGTTACAGAAGGTTATCATTGTATTGCCTTGGTTCCATTGCATATGAAAAATATTTTGCATGAATGCAATGTCTAAAAGTAACACCTGGTAGCATGCAACTGATTTTGGTATATATGAGCCAATTTGATTTATGCTTCTAAGGCACATTACTTTTCTACTGGGAAGTGACCAGTTAAGCATTCAGCAAGAATCCTTATAAAGAGCAATATGACAGCAAATCTAACTATACAGAAAAGAATTAACACAGTAGCCCCGTTACCCTAAGAAAAGCCTGTTTACAAGATTGATCCCTGGCTGGCAGCTAGGAACTTGGATTTCAGGAGAGTTTTAATACCTTAATTGATATGAGCAGCTCACTGTGCCTGAATGGTTCATGCAAACAGTATGGTTTATGTTCAACACTCATTTTCCTTCTTGGGTTTTGAAATTTTTGTACATGCTAAGCAGAAGGTGCCTATCTGATGAGCCCCCATTAAAAACCCTAGGCACTGAGTCTCTAATTAGCTTACCTGATAGCCAACACTTCACAAGTGTTGTCACAACTCATCCCTGGGGGAATTAAGTCTACCCTGTGTCACTCTGCTGGAAGAGGACTCTTAGAAGCTTTGGGTTCCTCTGGACTCTAACCAAAGTGCCTTTTCCCATTGATGGTTTTGCTTTGTATGCTTTCAGTGTAATATATCATAGCCATGAATCTATGTGTTGAGTCCCACTGAGATTAAATTTGGTAGGTGGCCTTGGTAAACCCTGATGCACTAACTAAAATAATTATACTGACTAGCTGACACATCACTCCGTTCTAGGCAGTTTCCTAAGAACATTATACATATAAACTCATTAATTTCTCACTCTAACCTCATGATGTAATTGCTATTATTGACACTCTCATTTTAATAATGAAGAAACCAAGGCACAGGGAAATATCTTGACTATCTGTGGTAAGTTACAGAGCCGAGACAATAAGAAGGGGACAACTCTGCAAAAATCTTGGAGAGAATTCAGATCAGTAAACTCCAAACTTTAATTTTTGCCTTATTTAGCTGAGTGTCTGGCTAATAATGAGCAACTTGAATGTAAATTTTATTTTTTAAATTAAAAGTGAAGAAATAAGTAATGTGATTAGATTAGATTTCTATGCATCTACCACTATGAGAACTCCAGGTTTTTACTTTCAGCAGTGACCTCTTCACATCTTTCAATATTTGATTGGTCAATGGTTTTCTACCATCCCACAGCACATATACCTATGTTTTTTCTTGTGCAAAAACAATTATAAAAATAATAGCTTCCTTCTTAGACTGCCATACCAGGGCAATAGTGAGAAAAAGGAAAGTTTGAGAATGTAATTTAAAACTCTTTAGGTTGATTCATCTCTTTTCTACACCTTTGTCTCCAAAAACATTATTTAAATTCAGAATTTTCTTTAATAATCACCCAGGAATAAAAGCAATATTTTTATCCAAACAAAATTATTTCCATCTGCTGGTATCATGAATAATATTCTTGAAAATTTCCACCGTTGTACATGTCACTTTATTCTAAGATGTAGTTCAGTTTTTTCACCTAGAATTTTGTGAGAGAAGGCCAGGTGAGAAGGCAAGTTAGACTAGATTTATATAAATGATGAGTCAAATGACAATTTATTCTTAGATCACTAAGTCCAGATACTCAGAAAACAGCTCTGTTAAAACTTTCACAGAGGATACATATATATCTATGCAGAATAAAAACCCTCCAAAAAATGAGAGTGGAAGTACTATGAGAAACAGGGTATTTACAGAGTCTCACAGTCTCTACCCTTGAGGGGCTTACTAATTACAAAGGGATAAATGATAATATTGTAGTGGTAAAAGACAGTAGATACCACCTTAACCAAGCCATCAATGTTAACATCAGGGGACAAAAGGACATCATATGTCTCTTGATATGATGCAATGAATGGGACGCAATATCATTTTTAATATATTCTTGCCAAAAATGCATAAATTGAATCTAATCAGGAGTACACATCAGACAAATCCAAATTGAGGGACACTAAAAAATAATCGCATGCTCCAAAATGTTAAAAACATGAACAATAAAGAATTTCTGATGGACTGTTCCAGATCAAAAGAGACGAAACAGCTATGACAATTATAGGTAATATATGATCTTGGATTGTATCCTGGATCTGAGAAATGAGAAAATAAATTCTACATAGTTCATTAGTGAGGCAATTGGTGAAATTTGAACCAGGCTAGTACATTAGAAATCATATTGTATAATATTAACTTCATGATTTTGATAATTATACTGTGGTTATAGTCTTAATTTTAGGAAACAGACACAGAAATATTTAGCGCTAAAGGGGCATAATGTCTGCAACTTGCTCTGAAATGTTGCTAAAGCTAATACATAAGTGTGTGTGCGCCCACACATGTGGTATGGAGAGAGAGTGTGAGAGACAGAATAAGGCAAAAATGGTAGTTTTAACATTTGGGGAATATGAGTGAAGGATATGTAGTAATTCTTTGTACTACTTTTATAATTTTTCTGTGAGTCTAAAATTAATTCAAAATTAAAAAGTTTAAATAAACAAAGTCAGAGTCAGAAGGGGCTCTAGAGTTAGAGCAAACCCTGAAGTTAGAGCAAAAACCTAAGCAAAAGTCATTCACAGTATTACATCATTTGGTCTGTCTGCCAGGCCCTGCATATTGACCGAGTGCCTACCTTGTGCCAGGAATTCTCCGATGTGCTAGACACATTGAAGTCAATAGAATGACAAAGACCCTGGCCCTCAAGATGTTTATATTCCAGTGGAAGAAGCTAGATGAAAACAAAATCAAAATTATATAGTACATTTGAACTTGAAAATAAATAAGGGAAAATATAAAATAGAACGAGTGAGATCAAGTGGGCAGGCAGCAGAGTATGGTTATTGTCCTACTGGCTACATATCTGCGGAAGTCTTTGACCTGTTCCTCAGGTAAACCCTCCACATTCCTGAGAGGTTCCATTCAGTTCAGACAACCACCCAGACAGCAGGGTGACTCACCTAGGTTTGGCAGGAGAGTTGTTCTTTTTCCCTGAGAACCAATTATTATTTACATGGGAAATATGACCCACAGCAAGAAACACAGCACTATTTCTCTGAAACTAATGAGTACTGAGATTTAGTTAAAGTTATGTAGGTGACTAAAATTTCCAGCGAAGTTATTTCCTAGAATCTTTTGAGAGAAATATCCTAGAGTTTTATATCTTTGATAGTCTAACTTCTCCCTTCTTAAACCCTTCACTCCTGCAGCCAACCCCTGCCTGCATTCAGGATCATTTGACCCTCTAAACAGGTAAGGTTCACCTCCAGGTCCTGGGACCACCCAGCTTTACAGGAAGGAAGTCCCAATTCGGTAGTTCAGCTGACTCAACTTCAAGTCAAACTCGTGTGTTATACAGTAAAGCCACATCCCTGGCTTTAGTAACTGAGTGTTTGCCTTGTTCTTAGCTCTGTACCAAAGTTCTCATTACCCAGCCTTACTCATGAAGGCCTCTCTGTGCTGGTGTGCTACTTAACTAAGAGAGAGCAGAGAGCAGATATTGCTTCCCTTGTGAAGCAAATTGGTCTGTTCCCTGATGACTTAACAAAGACCAAAAAAATGCTATTTACTAGAACACTCATCCACTGCTGGTGGGACTGCAAACTAGTACAACCTCTACCCAGAGTAATATGGAGATATCGAAAGTGGACCTACCATTTGATCCAGCAATCCCACTACTGGGTATTTACTCAAAAGAAAAAAATATATTTTATAAAAAAAAAAAAAAAAAAACACCTGCTTTCAAATGTTTATAGCAGCACAATTCACAACTGCAAAGATGTGAAAACAACCCAAGTGCCCATCAATCCATGAATGGATTAATAAAATGTGGTATATGTATAGCATGAAGTACTACTCAGCCATAAAAAATGGCGATCTAGTATCTTTTGTAAAAACCTGGATGGAAATGGAGACCATAATTCTAAGTCAAGTATCACAAGAATGGCAAAACAAGCACCGCATGTACTCACTAATAAATTAGAGCTAATCAATTAACACTTATGTGCACATATGGAAATAACATTTGTCGAAAATCAAACAGGTGGGGGGAGGAGGGTAAATTCACATCTAACAGGAACAATGCACACTATCTAGGGGATGGGTACACTTATATCCTTGACAAAAGCAATTTATGTAACCAAAACGTTTGTACTCCCATAATATTCTGAAATTTAAGAAAAGGGAAAAAATGCTATAAGTATTTAGTATGTGTAAGACATGTGTTCAATCCTTTGTTCTCTGATGTAGGTGCCTCATTATCATCATTTTGTACATAAGGAACACAAGGCAAGGAGTCCTAGAGAGTGTGAGTTGGCCAAGTTGCTGAAAAGTTGGGTTTTAAACCCAGCAGTCCACTCCAGAACTGGAGCACTTCCTTAGTGCTGACTTCACCGTCCCTGGATTTCCATGTTATGTTCCTTCCAGGTTGTCTTTTTTAACTCCTCTGGCCATTTGCTGCTCATTCCCCTCTTGCTAGATTTGCACAGATGTCCACTTATGGCTGCTCTTCATTATCTTTGGAAACCTTGCCATTTGATGGCAGGGCTTTCCCCAGGGGCCTGTTCCCCTGGACTTTATATATCCCCAGTTTCTCCTTGATACCGTCAGTTTATCTTCTAAAAAATAGCACAATAAAACAAATCTTAGAGCCTATAGGTCTTTTTGCCACCTTATGAACTAGGCAAGTCAGTCTGTCTTTTTATCTCAAACGTAAGGGTGATACTAGCTCATCAAAGTGGAGTAAAACTAATAAATCTAAGGTAAGATAGATAACATAAATCTAATGAAAGTGCCCACTGTGGTTCCTGGATGTCATTGAATCTTAATCTTTGTTTATGTTCCATTGTGTGTGGTTCTTGTTTATTTTTTGAAACTTACTTGGTGCTTAAAAAATTGCATGTATATATTTGTAATAATTCTATCTGTAATGGAATTACTATATATATGTATATATATATGCGTGTGTGTATATATATCTTAAGTGAATACATATTTTCCCAACATTCATCGAGATTTTGGGAGACGATTTTAAGAATTTAAGAAGGCTTAAGAATCAAAGTGGTTCCAGCCAGCTTTCCCACTAGCATACCAGCAAGATGCCAACACAGGACACCAGCAGCAATGACTCACCCAGGGAAATTATTCTCAACACTAGGAGAGGAGGCACCTTTCTAAGAGGGTATTTAACCATTGGTGTGGGATACAATTTGAAACATGCCTCTGGATATTCCATGTGTGCTCCTCATTTTAGAGAAAGCAGATATTTCATCCCTTGAGGGAGTTCATCAAAATCTAGATGAGAGGGGGTACAATTTGAAAAGCCCCTGATGTAGTCTTGATACCTTCAACACGTACTCTAGTAGTGGGGTTCACCTTGGCCAGCTGAAAAATTATTGTATGGTCCCTTGCACAATATATGTATATGGAACAGCACTTGAAAATTTTTTCATTTACACCATCTACATGATAAATGAGCCTGCAAATTATGTCAGCCTAATGTTGAAAAGATTATATGTGGTTCCCTTTTAAATTCATATCTTCAATATCTTGGAGAATTATGGAATATGATTATCTTTTTTTTTATTTCAGCATATTATGGGGGTACAAATTTTAAGGTTTCAATAAATGCCCTTTCCCCCCCTCCCCCCACAAGTCTGAGTTTCCAGCATGACCATCCCCCAGATGGTGCACATCTCACTCATTATGTATGTATATACCCGCCCCCCTCCACCCTCCCCCCCTGCCCAATACCCTATTATTGTAGTACCTATGTGTCCACTTAGGTGCTGCTCAGTTAATACCAGTTTGCTGGTGAATATATGTGGTGCTTGTTTTTCCATTCTTGGGATACTTCACTTAGTAGTATGGGTTCCAGCTCTAACCAGGAAAATATAAGATGTGCTATATCACCGTTGTTTCTTAGAGCTGAATAGTACTCCATGGTATACATATACCACATTTTATTAATCCATTCTTGGATTGATGGGCACTTGGGCT
>VSMD01010984.1:0-22289 GCA_008750895.1 Mirza zaza
CCCCCCTCGGACCCGAGTCCCGGCTCCCGTCTCCCCCCTCGGACCCGAGTCCCGGCTCCCGTCTCCCCCCTCGGACCCGTCCCCTCAGCCTCTCCCCTCAGGCCTGGAGTCCGAACCCCAATCTCCTGCTCTCCCAGGGACCCGGCGTCCAAATCCGGAGTTCCCACCCGCCCCCAGATAGACTTCACCTCTCTCAAGGCAAGATCCTCCCCCAGCTGTCACGGCCGGGTCCCCTCTCCCGGCGTCCGCCGCCTGGGCCCGCCCCCTGCGGTCCCTCCCACTTTTCCCAAACAAAGCTCCCGGCAACTTTGTCGCTCGCCGCGCCCCGCCCGCCGCGGCTCCCTAGCCCCAGGCCGGGAGGTAGGAAGGCGCCGGCGGGAGCCGGGGACCCGCTTTGGGGTGTGTGAGTTGGGGTGGGAAGTTCCTCGCTATGCGGTGAGGTGTGTGTCGTGGGACCAGCTCGCCGCGCTCTTTTCGCCCGGCGCCCCGAGTTTGCGCTAGCGTCCGAGCCTCAGTGCGGAGCTGGAACTTTCGCCCGAGTTAGGGTGTTTGAGGGTGGGCCGCGGCTGGGCGTGTAGTGCGCGCGGGTCGGGCGAGGGCTGAGGACTCTGGCGGGCTGTGTGAGTGTCTGGGGCAGTGTCAGCTGGGAGTGAGAGGGACCCCGTGTGCAATCTGTGGGCTTCGGGTCCTCCTTACGGAGAAGGGAAGGCCTCCGAGGTAGCCGAGGGAGCGCTCTAGGTCTTTCTGGATCTTCAGTCTTGTCTCTTTAGGGGTATGAGGCTGGGGCGGGAAATTAGGGGACCTTTCTTACTCGGCTCCACCATCTCTTTGTCTGGCCACATGGGGGAGGGTTGGGCTGGGATTTTGGCCTACGGGGGTCCTGAGCGCCGCGGCGCCACTGGGCTCCGGCTGGGGTCTTTGTCTGCCAGGGTATGAGGGAGGAGAAGAATGGGGACCCTGGACGCTGGGTCCTGGGAAAGCTGTAGAAGACATGGAGCCTCCAGGGAGGCGGGATCCGACTGTGTTGGGAAAAGTTTTCCCTGTTCTTGGCCTCCGGAAAGTCACTGGGAACTTGAGTTGGCTCTGAGCCCACGGCGCAGGGGGAGGGGAGGAGAGGGGCGGGGAGGAGATGGGAGGGGAGGGGAGGGACCGGGGGCCGGAGGGGAGTCGCCCTGCTGGCCAGCCCCTCCCCTGATGGGGGTTGTGGGAAGCTGGGGGAGGGGACGCCTGGGCCCTTTGTTCTGGCTCGCCTGATGGCTGGACGCCCCTGCCCCCCAGCCTGTGGTTCTGTGGGTCTTTCCTGGTCTCCTTCTCAGTTTCTGCCCTGAGTCTCTCCCCCTCTTTCTGGGTCTCTGTGGTCCTCTCTTTGGGCCTCTGTGCCCTTCTGTCCGAGTCCCTATCTCTCTTTCTGGGTCTCTGTATCCTTGTCTCTCTGGTCTCTGTCCCCTTCTCTCTGGGTCTTGGTTTCCTTCTTTCTAGATCTCCTCCTGTCAGCCTTACTTGGGCTTGTCCCCTCTTCCTTTTCTAGCAGCTGCTGCTCACATCTTAGCACCTGTTCCCGGGGTGGGACTCGGATGCTTGCACTCACACCCTCCTTCCCTGCAACTAGCTCCTGACTTCCATCTTCTCTAAAACCAGGAACCCATACCCAAAGGTTTAGCCCTCATGGACCCTAAGCATTGCTCTGGGTATTCACAACTTCATCACAATCCATTTCCTCTACAAACTCAGAGAACACTCACACCCTAAGCTTTTCCAAAAATCCAGCCCTTTTCTCCTCCAGAACCCAGCAGTTGGGACCCCCAGCCCTCAAGCTTCAGGTTCCTCCAGGGGGGCCGGGGGAAGCTTGCTGAGCTCTGTGTTCCTCCAGGCCCAGATGGGGGAACCCCGGGTTGGGGCCCCCCTGGACGATGGCAGCGGCTGGACAGGCAGTGAGGAAGGCAGTGAGGAGGGTACCGGAGGCAGCGAGGGGGCTGGAGGAGATGGTGGCCCGGATGCAGAAGGTGTCTGGAGCCCAGACATTGAGCAGAGCTTCCAGGAGGCCCTGGCCATCTACCCACCCTGTGGCCGCCGGAAAATCATCTTGTCCGATGAAGGCAAGATGTATGGTGAGTCCACCTGTGTCTTTTGCCCTGGCCCCCACCGATTAATAATGATAATGATTAACACTTATGGAGCTCTAAGTAGGTGCTAGCACCACCATTTGCACAGATGAGGAAATTGAGGCACAGAAAGGTTAAATGATTTGCTTAAGGTCACAGAGCTGGTACTTGATCAAGATGGGTTAGGAACCCAAGCAGTCTGGCTCCCATATAGCTGAGGAGACCTGCAGGCCAGCTGCTACAGATCTTTGGGGTCTATTGCTGCTGCTCTCTTCTTTCCTAGTTTCCTGTCTGTTGGGAAGTTCTGCTGAAGGTCTAACTCTGTTCCATCTTTCAATCTTCAGGTCGGAATGAACTGATTGCCCGCTACATCAAGCTGAGAACAGGGAAGACCCGAACTCGCAAACAGGTCTCGGAACTGACTTGTAGGCTTCTGTCTGGGATGGGCCTGTCTTCTTAGGGGACATCCTCATATGGGCAGGTTCAGGTTCAAGGAGGATCTGGTTCATGTGCTTTTGTCTGTTGTCTTGGCATGGCTCTCAGTGTGCTCTAACTGTGCCTATTTTGGGATAGTTTTCCTAGCAGTTGTGTTTGAATGAGAGAGTCAGAGAGACCAAAAGAGCCAAAGAGAAAGCACCATGGAAGGGGACGGAGGCCTGGATTTACTGAATCTGGGGAAAGTCAGTGGAGTTAGCAAGTTCCTGGAAAGAATAACCTTTGCAGACGTGTCTGTGTTTGCATGCTCCCGAGATGGCTCGCACTTTCTGTGTGTTTGTCATCTTTCATGTTCTAGCAGCTCAGTGGGGCACCTGGAGGAAGAAGGGAAGGGGTAAGTGGATGTAAGGGGTGGGTGGTGGCTGTGGCCTGAATCTGTTTCTCTGTTGATCCCTCCAGGTCTCTAGTCACATCCAGGTTTTGACCCGAAGGAAATCAAGGGAAATCCAGTCCAAGCTGAAGGTAGGGACCAAGGCAGACATCCTGAGAGGGAGACAGAGACTTAGAGAGAGAGGAACAAAGACCTAGAGGCATAGGGGGACAGAGCCCAAGAGAGAAGGGGACAGAGACCCAGAGAGAGGAGAGCAGAGACCCTGGGAAAGGGGGACAGAAACTTACAGAGGCTGACAGAGACCCAGAGAGAGGGGGACAGAGACTTAGAGACAGAGGGTGACAGAGAGCCAGGGAGAGGGGGACAGAGCTCCAGAGAGAGGAGGGCAGAGACCTAGAGAGAGGGGGACAGAGAGCCAGAGAGAGGGTGACAGAGACCCAGGGTAGGGGACTTTTGTAGACAGGGCAGGGGGTACAGATATCCAAGATGGAGGATCATTGGCCCAGCAAGAGGGGGTGGGTAGAGACCCTGGGTAGGGAGAGATTGCATAGAGGGAGGGATGAAGATTTAGCTTAGGACAGTACAAAGGATGGGCCATTACTTCTCTCCTTGGCTACTGTTGTCACCCCCTTCCTATCCCTCTTCTCCTTTTGTTCTTCCTGGCTGTCTCATTTCCTCTTCTCTCTCGTGCTATGAAGATCTCCTCTTTGTCCCTTCTGGTTTATCTTCCCATTTCCTGGCCCCATGTGCCCTGCCTGCTCTTTTTGTGTCCAGAAACCTTCATTTCCTGTTGGAGATTCTTATATCCATCTTCTTTTCTTCATCCTTTGTATTTTCTGTTCTCTCTTGGCCTGATACCCTCATAGTCTACCCATCTGGGTATGAGGGGATTTTTTTGTCTCTTCCTTTGAACTTGAGGATAATCACTTCCTGTTCTTTTTTGTACCCAGAAGCCTTCCCTTCCTTTCTCTCTAGGTCTAAAAACCTTCACTTCCTGTCTTTCCTGGCCCTCTCTGTTCCCTCTCTGTTCCATCTGGACTAGGAAACATTCACCTCCTGTTCCCTCTGAGTTTGAAATTCTCATTTCCTGTCACTTGGGCATCTGGGAACCTCTACTCTGGCTTTTTCTTGACCTAGAAACCCTCATTACTGTCTTTTATCCTGGGCAGGGAAATCCCTTCTCCAGGGCTGGCCACTGTTACTTCCTACTCTACGCCCATCCCTTTGCCTTTGTCCCCTGACCCCCATTGCTCAGCTCAGGGCGGTGGGACCGTGTGGGCTGGTAGGGCAGGGAGGTGAGGGAGTCTAGGCCTCACTTCCTAAGTCATGTTTTCTTTCCTCCTTTGGTACCCTCCCCCACCCCCACGGGCAGGCTCTGAATGTGGTAAGTCCCCCTGCCCATCCTCCCACCCACTCTCACGCCAGACAACCGCCCCATCCAGGAGGAGGGGCGGAGGGCTGTAGTGAGAGGGAGTTCAACTTTTCCCCAGCCCTGTGCCTTGACTCCCCTGCTCTGCATCACCCCATCCTGGCCCCACCCCCGCATTGTCCCACCCTTGCCGTGTTGACTGGGACTCCCCTATTATTAACAGGAACCTTCACCTTTTCCTCCAGGACCAGGTTTCCAAGGACAAGGCTTTCCAGACCATGGCTACCATGTCCTCGGCGCAGCTCATCTCTGCACCTGCCAAACTGGGTCCTGCCGGTCCTCAGGTGGGTGGCCTGGTCTGGGATTATGGGGCTTGGGGCTGGAGGGATGGGGCTGCAGTGGCCAACAGGGGACTGACCAACTGCCCTTCTTTGTCTCCTCTCCAGGCCTCTGAGCTTTTCCAGTTTTGGTCAGGAGGCTCTGGACCTCCCTGGAATGTTCCAGAGTGAGTACTTGATGTCCTGGCTCAACACCTGACCCCCACTCTCACACCCCCTCAGAGAACTTTCTCACTCCACTTTCTAGCTCCCATCTTCCTTTTGAACACAGCTTCTAGAGCCACGCTATCTGGATTTGAATCTGACCTCTGCTCTTTATCAGTTATGTGCCTTGAGTAGGTGACTTCAATGCTCAGAGCCTCAGTTTTCTCATCTCTAAAATGGGGATAATAATAGTACTTCCCTCACAGTTTCTGTGTTGGAATAAATTAGTTTAACACATGTTCAATTATTAGGATAGGACCTGGCACGTAATAAGCGCTCAGGACTAGGTGTGAGCTGGGATAGTGAGGAGGGGCCTGGGCAAAGGGAGTCGGAGGGGGAGGGTTGGGGCTAGGGCTGTTAGCCTGGGAAGGAGGAAGGAGGCAAGGAGAGCATCAAGGGTTTGCTTAGAGTCAGTGGGACTGTCTGGAGGTGCACAGCCTGGGAAAGAAGTGGGTTTTAAGGTGAAATGAGCTCAGCATGGGACTTGATGAGTGGGAAGGGCCTACAGGACGTCCATGGGATAATGACCCTCCAGTGGGATTGTTCTGGCCCCAGAGGCTCATGGGAAAGGCAGTTGTAGGTCCAGAGACTCCATGGAGGATCAAGTGGAGCCCCAGAGGCTTATGGGAAGGCTTGTTTCCATCTCATTGAGGTCGTTCTTGGACCTGAGGGTAGAATAGGGGTTATTATCCTCTCTTAGGCTCAGAAGGAAGAAAATGGGTCCCAGAGGTACATGGGAGTATGTACTCCCATGAGAGAGTGACAGGATATGTTTCACTCTGAGAGAGCCCTGAGAGTGACAGGATATGTTTCTAGTCTAGAGGAATAGGAATGGGCCCCAGAGGCTCATGGGAAGTGCCCTTTTCAGCCCAGAAAGGAACTAATGGATCCAGGCTGGGTGTCAATAAGGCAGTGGCCGCAGGACAATGAAGCAGGAGGGTTCAGGGTATTGCCAGAGGAAGAGTGAAGTGACAGGCTATGGGGTCTAGACTGGGAGAGAAGAAAGTTCACCGGAGAGCTGCGGCTGCATGGGGACACAGGAAAGCATCAGAACAAGTCCCCAGGAGCTGAAGGAACTGCAGGTTTGCAGGGGAGGGGCCAAGATGGAAGGAGGGGTGGTTCCGCAGGGACTGCACTGGGGAGATGAATGTTGATTAAATCATCACCTACATAAACACACAACCGGAGAGCATGTGAAGTGCTGTGAAGAAACACAGCAGGTTCTGGGGTGGAGGAGAAAGTTCTGGGGGTTTCTCTGAGAAGATGACATTGAAGGCTGAATAGGACTTGGCCAGGTGAAGATTGGGGGTGGCAATGTTTTAGGCAGAGAAAACAGCTCGCAATAGCATGTGACAAGGCCCTGAGGTAGGAAAGTTTGGTGGGTTCCAGGAGATGAGAGAAGGCCAGTATTAAGCGATTGGTCAGTCAAAGATTTATTGAGTGCCTACTAAGTGCCTGGTACTGTGCCTTGTTTGGGGACACAGCAGTGAACATGATAGGCAGAATCCCTGCCTTCATGTAGCTTTATGTATTTGTGGAGGGGACAAGACAGACAATAAACATGTAAACAAATAAGAATAAGAAGGGATAAATATGAGAAATAAAGCAGATTGTATGAGGTTGATTTTAGACAGGGGTCAGGAAAGGTCTCTCTGAGGAGGTGGCATTTGAACAATGGCTTTGATGACCAGAGATTGTGTCAATGAGTGGAATATTCCAGTTTAGATTTTAGAATTGGGATGATGAGGACTAAGGCAGAGCCCCTGGGAGTCAGAGTCTGAAGGTCCCTGGAGTTTGTTTTTCTGATATAGGTCTTTTGACCCTTGACCTCTTTCCTGACATCTGACCACCATATCCTATCTCCCTGGGGGACCTTTGACTTCTATGTCTCCACACCACCATCTCCTGGGCTACCTTTGAACCTCTAGAGCTGTGTTTGGTACTGTACCCACTAGGCATGGACAGCTATTTTAATTAAAATTAATGAAAATTAAATAAAGTTTAAAATTCAGTTGCTCAGATATATCAGCCACACTAGTGCTCAGTAGTCACATGTGGCCAGTGGTTATTGCGTTGAATGGTACAGACGTGGAACATTCCATCACACAGAAATTTCTGTTGGATGGTGCTGCCTCCCCACTCCGACCTTTGGCCTGATGGCCCATCTCCTGACCCCTGGTCATTTTCTTCCCACCCTCTCGGCCTCTCAGCCTCTTCTTTCTTCAAATTCCCCATCTTCTTTGTCTTTTCCCTATAGCTCAAGACCTGGTTTCTCTTTTTTTGACATTATGTGAGAGGTACCAAAATGTCATCATCAGGGGTGACTTCATGGTTAGGACTGACCTGGGTTCAAGTCCAGGCTCCATTGCACCCCAGTGGTGTGACTTTGGGGAGGTCTGTGCCTCAGTTTCCTCATTTGTAAAATAAGAAGAGCAGTAATTCCACCTACTCCATGGGCTGTGAGGCTTCAATGACATTGTGCACGGAATGTCCTAGCACAGGATCTGGCTTGTTGCGGCCTCTAATTAAATATTAACTGGTACAAGTAGCATCTTTCTATCTTGCTGACCCCTGGGTTTCTTTTTCTCTCAGCATGAAGCCATTTTCACAGACACCGTTTTCCTTGTCACTGACTCCCCCAGCCAATGACCTCCCAGGTAAGAGCCTGTCCTCCACCCTCCCTTGCCTCCCATCTCTCTCCTTGACCACAACTGCCTTTCTTTCAACCTTCCATTAATCAGGGGCCACATTCTTACTGAGGCAGTGTGTGTGTGTGTGTGTGTGTATGTGTGTGTGAAAAAGTGAGTGGCAGAATTTGTAATGGTTAACAGCAGGGTCTCTGTAGCCAGACACACACTAATTTTGTGTTCTGTCACTTGCTAGCTTATGAGACATTGGGGAAGTGTATTAGCCTAGATTCTTGCAGTGTAAGAGCTAGAAGCCCAAATCAGGCTAGGTAAAGCAAAAAAAAAGAAAAAAGAAAGGAAAAAGAAGGAACATTTTTTTTTTTTGAGACAGAGTCTCAACTATGTTGCCCGTGCTAGAGTGCCATGGCATCAGCCTAGCTCACAACAACCTCAAACTCCTGGGCTCAAGCAATCCTTCTGCCTCAGTCTTCTGAGTAGCTGGGACTACAGGCATGTGCCATCATGCCTGGCTAATTTTTTCTATATATTTTTAGTTGGCCAATTAATTTCTTTGTATTTTTAGTAGAGATGGGGTCTTGCTCTTACTGAGGCTGGTTTTTTTTTTTTTTTTTTTAAGACAGAGTCTCACTTTGTTGCCCAGGCTAGAGTGAGTGCTGTGGCGTCAGCCTAGCTCACAGCAGCCTCAATCTCCTGGGCTCAAGCAATCCTCCTGCCTCAGCCTCCCAAGTAGCTGAGACTACAGGCATGCGCCACCATGCCTGGCTAATTTTTTCTATATATATATTAGTTGCCCAATTAATTTCTTTCTATTTATAGTAGAGACGGGGTCTTGCTCTTGCTGAGGTTGGTTTCCAACTCCTGAGCTCAAAGGATCCACCTGCCTTGGCCTCCCAGAGAGCTAGGATTACAGGCGTGAGCCACCGCGCCCCGCCTACTCAGGCTGGTTTTGAACTCCTGACCTTGAGCGATCCTCCCGCCTCGGCCTCCCACAGTGCTAGGATTACAGGTGTTAGCCACTGCACCTGGTCTGGTACAGTTTTTGATTTATCAGTTCAAATAACTGATAGTTCAGAATGATGGCTTCAGGCATGGCTGGATCCATGGATGGTACTCAAGTTGTAGCATTAGGAGTTGCTTCAATCTGCTTTCCTCTGTGGTGGCTTCATTTCCAGGCAGGCTCAGCTCACCTGGCAGCAAAGATGGCTTCCAGATGTCCATGCTGTAGTCCTGAGAACTCACGTCAGTGAAAGAGGGAGACCCTAGCTCCCCCAGGTTCCACAGATTTATCAATTAGGAATACTTTCGGCTGCAAGTAACAGAATGCCCAAATTAATAGTGCCTTACATAGTAAAGGCTTTAATGTAAATAATAAAGGCTTTAACTTTTTGTTAATTCCACATAAAAAAATTCTGGAGGTGGGCTGCTTCTGTGTTGGCTCTGTAGCTCAGCAGTATCAGGACTGGCATTTCTATAGTTCCCCTGGCCTCTGTCTTACTGTCCTAAGTTGGCTGTTGTGACTCCAGGCATTATGTTCCAAGCAAGATTTGGACAGGGCAAAAGCTTTCTCCTCCCAAAGTTCTGTCTTTTTCATTCAGGAAGAAACTCCTTCCCAGAAGCCCCCCTCTAACGTCTCATTGGCCAGAACTGTGTCACATGGCCACCTCTAGCTGCAAGGGAGGCTGGGAAAGTGAGTATTTAGCTTTTTCAGCTTCTAAGTGGAGGCAGGCAAGAGAGAACAGTACCTGATATATTCAATAAATGTTAGCAATTTTTATTGTTCTTTCTTCTTTCTCTTTAGGGTACGAGCCCCCCCAAGCTCTCTCACCCCTGCCCCCACCTGCCCCATCACCACCAGCCTGGCAGGCTCGGGCCCTGGGTACTGCCCGGTTGCAGCTGGTGGAGTTCTCGGCCTTTGTGGAACCACCGGATGCGGTTGACTCTGTGAGTGAAATTTTGGGATAATCACTGAGGGATTTTTGGAATGTAGAGGGTGTCAGGGAGGGAGGGCATGGAGTAGTGGTTCTCAAACTTTAGAGTGTATCAGAATCATCTGGAGGCTTGTTAAAACAGAAATCACTGGGCCCCGATCTTTGAACTTCTGATTCACTATATGTGATCTGGGGCTTGAGAATTTGTGTTTCTGACAAGCTCCATGGTGATGTTGATGTGGCTGATTCAGGGGCCATACTTGGGGAACTGCTAGCATAAAGGAACTGGAGGGTCATGGGTTCATAGGTTGGGAAAGTCAGAGAAACTCTCCAGAACATCGTTCATTCATTTATGAAATATGTTTGGGTTTCTGCCATTTGCCAGGCTTTGTGATGTGTGTAGGAACTTGGGAAAGCAGATCTTATTTCTGGGCTTGAGCTTTTCCTGGGCTAGGATGGAGACAGATGCTGTACAAGTCAGGGTGAGTTGACTGTTAGATGAAACAACTCCCAACTCTTAGAGATTGAACACCATAGAAGTTTCTCACTCATGTAACATTTCATCATGGGTTTAGCAGGAGCCTTCCACACAATGACTCAGGGATCCAGGTTCTTTCCATTTTGGCCTCTCTCATTTTCTACAGCTTCAGAATTTGCTGGGGGATTCTCTGCATCTGGCCAGCAGTTGGAAGAAGGGGGAGAGTTAAGATTGTGCCGGAAGCTTTAAGGATCTGACTAGAATGTCTCAACTGAAACGTCTGCTCACATCCCATTGGCCAGAACATAGTCATGTGATCCCACCTAACTACAAATGAGCCTGGGAAATGTAGTTTAGCACTGTAAAGGAATGCGGTTTTGTGAACACATAGCTGTCACTGTATAAACACCAATTAAAACACTAATTTAAGGCTGGGCATGGTGGCTCATGCTTGTAATACTAGCACTTTGGGAGGTGGAGATGGGAGAACTACTTGAGCTCAGGAGTTTGAGACCAGCCTCAGCAAGAGTAAGACCCTGTCTCTACCAAAAATAGACAAAATTAGCTGGGCTTGGTGGCACGTGCCTGTAGTCCCAGCTATTCAGAAGACTGAGGGTGAGGCTGAGGCTTGAGCCCAGGAGTTTGAGGTTGCAGTGAGCTATGATGATGCCACTGCATTATAGTGGAGGCAACAGAGCAAGACTCTGTCTCAAAATACCCAAAACCAAACAAACAAAAAAACCTCTCATCCCACTTGGAGTAAAAGGTAACATCCTTTCAGGTGCCCACAAGGCTCTGAGGCTGAGCTCTGTTCTTGCTCTTTCCTAACTTCTGCACTCTGACCCTCACTTGCTCTGCTCCAGTCACACTGGTCTCCTTGCTCTTCCTCTAACTTGCACAACCCACTCCTGCCTTTGCATCTGCTGTTCCTACTGCCTGGAATGTTTGCTTTCCCCACATCTCTATGACTCACTCTTTCCATTTGTTTAGGCCTTTGCTAGATTATCTTCTAAAATAGGCTTTTCCCAAACACCTTAATGGAAAATACCAGGTGCCATCACTTCCAACCCCCTTACTATACTTTACTATAGTTTTTTTTTTAAAGCATACATCCGTCCTTGAAATTTATATTATCCATGGGCTGATTTTTAAATTTTCTCTCTTTGTCAGTAGACTGTGAACTCCATGAGGTCAGGGACTTTATCTTTTAGCCTTGGGACCCACCATAGTGCCTGCACATAGATCTCTTGATAGGTGTCTGTTGAATATCAGGGATAGGGGAAACTGGGTTGGGAGAGCTCAAGTTTTTGTGAATATATAGTAGAGTAATTCTGTTTAGAGAGTTAGTGAAGGCTTCCCTGAGATGACAATATTTGAGTTGGGCTTTGAGGGTTATATAGGAGTTTGCCATGGGTGGAATTGGATGTTCCAGGTATAGAGATGGGCAGAGCATGGAGTTTCAGGAAGACAAATAATAGAATATGGTGGGAGCTAGTGAGGCTGCAGATAGCTGGGCAGGTGCTGGTTTTGGAGGAGCTGGCATTGCTAAGTTGAGGGACCCAGACTTTGTCCTGAGGGCAATGGGAAACAATGGAGAGGGTGGAGTAGAGAGATCCCATCTGATTGTGATCAAGAGAGGCTTCCAGGAAGAGGTAGATTTGAGCCTGGAAAGATAGAGGGAAGATTTGTATTGGAGGAGGAGATGGGGAGGGCTTTTGGGATATGGAAAAAGTTAAGACAAGGAGTCACGAGAGTGCAGACAGATAGGGAGTCTTGGATCTGTGGGCCATGTGGATTCCTATCCATCCATCCACTGAACATTGATGAGCTGTTCTATACAGTGCCAGGCTGACAGGGTCTGGGCTTTGTCCTGTGGTACTAGGGAGCCATGGGAGGACTATGAGCATGGGAGGGCCAGGGTCAGCTCTGGGGTGGTATGAGGGATGAACTGGAGAGGAGAGGTGAGAGGCTGCGGTGAGGATTGGAGAGGCTGAGGCCTGAGGCTGAGGCAGTGGGAATGGAGATAAGGGGACGGGCAGAAATTGGGACTGAGGGACTGTGGGGAGGCAGGGGCAGAAAGGAGTGAGGATAGCGCCTGTGGTCAGGCCTACCGTTGGGTGGACAATGTGGAATGGCCAACTGGAGCTATGGGGTTGGCAACCGTGTGAGCTGGGGTTGGGTGGTGAGGGTTGGAGGTCCAGCCCACCTCCCACTTTTCACCCACGGCTGACCCTCCTCAGTACCAGAGGCACCTGTTCGTACACATCAGCCAGCACTGCCCCAGCCCCGGAGCACCCCCACTGGAGAGTGTGGACGTCCGACAGATCTATGACAAATTCCCCGAGAAAAAGGGTGGTCTGCGAGAGCTGTACGATCGTGGGCCCCCACAGGCCTTTTTCCTGGTCAAGTTCTGGGTAAGTTCCAGCAGCAAAAGCGAAAGTGAAAGTGCACGTAAATCATGTGCGGACCCAGCTAAGGCCTCTGGCTCTAGCGGGGATAGACCCTGGCGTCAGCCTGGCCCTTACTAGTTAGAACTCATGGCTTGGAGTATCAGCCCCCTTTGCTGGCCCCCAGGGAGGGACTGAGGCACTTGGGCCTTCCTGTATCCCACTGGACTTTGCCACACTCGGTCATGTGACTAATATGGCCCTGGGCATTAGTTTGTCATGTTTCAGGCTGCCCCATTCCTCACCTGACCACACTAAGCCTTGTTGCTCTCCCCTTAGCCAATGGAGTCATGGATGGTTCTGATCTCTAAAGAGGGGACTGGGGCTTTGCTAGTAGGTGCACCACACCCTGTTGCTAGAGAATGTCTGGCTTTGTACAAGTGATTGAAGGAGCTAGAGAGTGGCTTTGTAAAGTATTGTATCTATTTAACAATCATGTATTAAGCGCTTCCCATATACAGGCCTGATATCAGGTGCTATGTATATAATCGTGACTAAGAGGAACCATCTTGGGTCTTTCTTAGGCCTATTTGGTTTGATGGCCAGTACAATGACTGTCACTGTAGGGGCTCAATAAACATGGGGGGGGGGTTGTTAACTCTTGAGGCCAGTGCAGTGGAGGGATGTAATCTTTGAGAAGAAAGCCTGCTGTGGCTGGAATTTTGCTGGGTTTGCTGGACGTTTGGCTGTCACAGTTATAAAGCTTTCTGGTGTGTGAAGTGGAGGCCCAAGACTGCTCCAGGGGTGTGCTGCTGAGGTCTCTGGCATTGTCATGGCTTAAACAGGCCTCACTTGGTTCTAGATCTGGAGAGCCACCCTGTTAGGAAGCCCAGCTTCTGAAGGGGTTCAGGGGCATGACTGGTAAGGCTTTTAGTTTTGCCTGGTTTCACAAGGCCTTGTTGCCAGAGTGATGGATGGAGTCGGGCCTCTGAGGACAGTGACCTGGCAAAGTGTTAGCAACTAAAGTTAGGAAGACGAAGAGGTGTGCCTCTCAATGAGGTGTCTCAGACCAAAGGTGTGATGATGAGGTCTTAGGGTTCATTAGGCCCCATTTTACCTAATGACACTTGGCCAACTCTCTACACACTTGGCCACTGGGTTTATGGAGGGCGTCTGACCTCTGAGAATTGGCCAAAAGGGCTGGAGAAAGTGTTCTGGAGAGGAGTGAGGCCTCCTCAGGCCCCATCAGGCCCCCTTGCTTAGCCACATGCCTTAGCAACCAGGCTTGTGAAGGGCCTGGGGGAGGGCACTCAGCTTTAACTGGTTGCTAAAGAGTAACTACCTCATTAGTAAGCAGGCTCTTAGAAGGGGCTGAACTCTTGAGTTGGGGGCTTCAAGAGAAAAAAGGTGAATTCCAGGGCTCCTTTGGTTAATGGGAGAGAGGGTCAAGACCCTTTTGGGGACCCAGACTTCTCTAACAATGATGGAGGATGGATGTTCATGGAGAGCTTTGCAAACTGAGGAAGGGAGGTGGGCAACTGCAGGCTCAGTGGGGGAACCAGCTTTGGGGCAGAGTCCCCACTATTTTAAGGGCATCCCCTCCAACTCATCTGTGGCTTCCCATTTCCCAGGCGGACCTGAACTGGGGCCCAAGCGGTGAAGAGGCAGGGGCTGGTGGTGGCAGCAGCAGTGGTGGCTTCTACGGAGTGAGCAGCCAGTATGAGAGTCTGGAGCACATGACCCTCACCTGTTCCTCCAAGGTCTGCTCCTTTGGCAAGCAGGTGGTGGAGAAGGTGGAGGTGAGGCTGGAGGGTGGAGCTCTGGGCGGGTGAGTGCCCAGCCACTTGCCACTCTAGGGGTGCAGAATGGGCCAGGAGCCATGATTGGCTCAGGCATTTGGGGGTGTGCATGGTGGTGGTGGGGTGTCCCAGCCTCTTTGAGGGTTTAGTGCATAAGTTTGGAGCTAATATGGAGTTCAAAAGTCACAGGTAGGGATCACTTTTAGGGCTGAAAGGTAATGTGTGGTAGAGAGATTTAAAGTCACTACAATTCAAAAGGGGTCTTTGGAGGGTTTGGAGGGTATCTGAGGACTTGAAGGTCAGAGGAGTTCAGAGGTCTTTGAGCATTCAAAGCATCACTTTGTGAGGCTTTGAGGGGTTCCTGGTTTGTAGGCTCAGAGATGCTGAGTTGGATACCTAAGGGTTCAGGGCTCCGTCTCTGTTCACTGTGGGTGGGATGATGGAGAGAAGATGGCAGTGGGAGTGAATATGGCATCAGAGAAGCACAGGTGGAGTTCCTGTGGTGACACATGTGTTTCTCAGCCACTGCCCTCCCTACTCCCTGCCGGCTGATTTAGACGGAGCGGGCCCAGCTGGAGGATGGGAGATTCGTGTACCGCCTACTGCGCTCGCCCATGTGCGAGTACCTGGTGAATTTCTTGCACAAGTTGCGGCAGCTGCCTGAGCGATACATGATGAACAGCGTCCTTGAGAACTTCACCATCCTCCAGGTGACATGCTGCGGCTGGACCACACAGGGGCCCTGATGTGAAGGGGAGTGCCCACAACAGAACTTTAGCCTACGGGGACAGATACAGGGGGACCCCCCCCCATGTTGGACCCTCAGCCCAGGAGACCCACTCACCCTTGGAACTGACACAGCAGGGACTCTGAAGTGGGTCCTCAGCTGAGGGTCTTTTAACTGGAAACTGATGCAGTGGGGATCCCACAGTTGACCCTTAGCTTAGGGGACCCCTTCACCCAGGGAACTCAAGTGGTAGGGACTTCACAGCATACTCACATAAGGGATCGATCCCTCCTTCACTGGGGAAGCTGGCATGGAGGCCACCTTGGCAGATCCTCAGCTAACCTTAGCTTAGGGAACATGATGTGGTAGAAGCCCCTTTAACTTTGGGAAATGTGCTGAGGTAGAGACCCCTTGGCTGGGGGACCTGAAGTGATGGCATCCCCTTTACCTGTGACATGGTGGGGACCCCTTTTACCTGGGGAATGTGATGTAGGGGGAACCCCATTAACTCTGAGACATGACACACCATCTGATGTGAGGCCCCTCAGCTTAGGGGTAACTCCTATTGCCCAGGGAACCTGATAGTTGGGTGTCCCTTTTACTTAGGGAACATGACATGGTGGGGACTTGTTTTGTGGGGTGGAAAAGAGGTCTGCTGGGTGCCCCTTTTACTTAGGGAACATGACATGGTGGGGACTTGTTTTGTGGGGTGGAAAAGAGGTCTGCTGGGTGCCCCATGATAGTTTGGAGAGGGCACAGTGGTCCTTGCCCTCCCTTCGAAGCATAAAGCCCCTTCTCCTGGCCTCCCTGGCAGGTGGTGACAAACAGAGACACCCAGGAATTGCTGCTGTGCACCGCCTATGTCTTCGAGGTCTCCACCAGTGAGCGTGGAGCCCAGCACCACATATACCGCCTGGTCAGGGATTGAAGGGGTACCCCAAAACTGGCTTGCCCCCGGAACACTCTCCTCCCAGGAAGGACCCTCCAGCTCTCCTCATGCTACTTATTTAGGGAAGGGGCTGTGATTTAAAGGGGCTGACCTCAGAGGCCTAAGCAATAGGGGACCCCAAAACTTGGTTGGTGAGCTGAACAGGCTGGGACTGAGGAAAGAACAGACTCTGATAGTGGGCCCTCGCAGGGGGCGTCTGAAAGGACAGATCACTCCGGAGCATCAGGGATTGAGGACAGGAGTGAGACAACTTCCAGGTACACTTCTCAGCCTCTGACAAGGCCCCCTCCCCCCCTTCTGGATGTTTCTGAGGGCCTTAGTTACACAGTGGCTTGTCTCCCTTCCTGTTTTCCAGCCGCCCCTCCCCCTAAATTTCTGCCTCTCCCTACCATCCCTTGTATCACAAAGATTAACCCTTTTGTGTAGGAGCAGAGCCAGGTGGGCCCTGGAAATATTTTTAATATAATGAGATATTTATAAGGGTTATGACTTTATCTCAGCTGCACAAGCAATGGGGTGAGGCTTTGTAATCTCATCCCCCTCCTCATTGAGCCATGAGCTAGACTGTGTTTCCTTCCCCCAACCCCAAAGTGTGTTGGTTTGTGTTCTGACAGAGGATAAAGCTATTTTACCAAAATGCACAGTATTTATTTGAGGTTCGGATGAAAAATAATCTTGTGGGAGGTGGTAGGCCAACAGATGCGGCAAGGAAATGAAGTATGTTTGGGGGCAGGAAGCTGGTGGACGGAAGCCCCAGGTCCCACGGGAGAGGTGACAGCAGCAGCCAGGCAGGCAGACACCTGGGTCCCCAGGGGAATGAGGTGGAGGGCTCAATGACTGGGGCGAACTGAGGATTAAACAAATCGGAAGTGCACTTGAAGGGGTCCAAGTGGGGCTTGGGAAGGATGGGGCCTAGCGGTATCGAGCCAGCTGTTTGTAGACGTGGTCCAGGTTTCTGCACAGGAATATCGACAGCGTCATGAAGCCGAGCTACAGAGAAAGGAGACGCAGAGACTTTTAGTGGGTGTTGGCAACAGTGTGTTTGATGAGCCTCCCCCCCCAACCAGGGAGAAAAGTCAGGGGTAGGACCCAGAATTGGATCAACGGGGGTAGAGAAGGGAGCGGTAGAAATGAGCAAGTCTAGAGGGAGAACTACAGTAGGTGGGGAGGCAGGGTCGGGTTAGCATCTGAGAAGGAGTAGGGTCGGAAGCAAGCCCAAGGTTCTTTATTCTGGAGGCTCATCTGCATCTCCCTCCCCCTCGGCCTCTGCTTCTGCACTCCCCGTCTCAGGCTGCTCCTCATCTTGATCCCACAGCGGCCAGGGCCCCAGGGCCATGGGCAGCTTGCCCTGTGGGGCCTTGTCCCCCCAGTTGGGGCAGGCATCTGCCATGCCCCAGCCACCCCATGCACTGCCGCTACGCCCGCTGCTGCTGAGCACGCCAGAGCGCCCGCTGCCGCCGTCAGCCATCAAGTTGGGCCCGGGGTTGGAACGGTCGGCGCCCGCCACTGGCGGCTCTGGTTCCAGGCGGAGCGCCCAGCGCTGTAGCTGCAGGCTCAGCACCATGACACTCACCTGCGAGGAAACGGGAGGGCTATTGTGGCCAATAGCAGGAGGCTCTCACTGCGTACGGCCAATCAGGGCTCACAGAAGCTAGGTCTCCGCCCCCTCGTCCAAGGGGGGCGACGGGAGGGCCAGGATCCGCTAGAGCGCAGTCGCGCAGGCGTCTTAGACAACCCGAGGACGCGCAATCAAGGGCGGAGCCATCTAGGGATTATAGGGCCAATGGCAAGGGGGGGCGGGTCCAGATCACCTCAAGTAGACCGACGCCCAGACAGATGCCCACTATGGAAATGAGGTTGTTGTGCAGCCACTTCTGGAGGTTCTGCGCGCAGCCCTGGGGGTGTACAAATAGAGTTCTTTCTGGGATTCTCTTGCAAGCCCAGGCCCAGCCCTCGCCTGACTTCCAGGCACCGACCTGCTCCCCTAGTTATCAGGGTTCACTAGTTTCCTTAATTTCTTAACCCTTCCGCCTCACCTCTTCCAAGCCCAGCCTTTTCTTTATGCCCCGCCCTCCCCACAGACCCCCGCCCCTTGCAGAGGGCTCCGCCCCTCCCGTTGCTCCGTTCCCTTCCTTGTAGCCACACCCTCCCCATAGCCCCCGCCCACCTGCGGCGGCCCCACCGCCTTAGGCCCCGCCCCGCGCTGGCAGCCCCGCACCACCTCACGGTAGATGGAGCTTTCTGCCGGGACCGTGCAGAGATCTGTGTTGTGTCGGGGCCGCACTGACGGTCCGAGCCGGCTAAACTGGGGGATTGTGGAGTCGTTTGTCGCCGACAAGTTGTAACAGGAGCAGGGCACGCGGTGCACCTCTGACTCGTTGCCTCTCAGGATGAGCACCGGGAACCAGTCCTGCGGGGAGTGCCAGCCGCAGCAGCGCAGCTGGGAGGGGAATACGAATCAGAGGGACGGGGACTGGAGAGATACGAGATGATGCTGGGGATCAGGAGACTAGGTGGTGGGTATGAGGTCATGTCGAGGAGCAGGGGGCTAAGTGGTGGGTGCAGGGTGGGGGCAGTGGGCTGCGCTGGGGATGCGAAGGGGCCAGGGGACATTACTGGAACATGGAGCTGGGAGAGACGTGAGTCGCGGGGTGACCTGTGGCTGGGGAACGAGCTGCGGCATCGCGCTGCGGAGCGGAGATTCGGTGGGCGGTGCAGTTCAGCCTCAGGGGACAGGTGAGTGGTAGTGAGAGGTGACGTGAGTGTCCAGGGAATGGAATCTCATCGGAGGCGGGATCCGGTGGGAGCCAGAGTCACCACGGAGTAGGAAGCTGGGTCGCGCTAAGGTCTTGGGTGCGGGGACTTGGCCACTTGGGGCGGGGCGGAGTCTCCTCGAGGCAGAGGGTGGAGCTACACCAGGGTCTAGGTACTGGGATGGACCACGTTGGGGGCTGTTGTGTTATTTTGGGGCGGGGCCACGTCAGGTGTGGCGGGCGTGGGGTACTTTAGGGTCCTGGATCTTGGGACTGGGGCCACGTCCGAGCGGAGTCTCCGTGAAGCACTAGATGGAGCCACATCGGAGTCTGGGATCTAGAGGAGGGGTACGCGTCAGGGTGGAGTGGGAGCCCACGCACCTGGAACTGCACGTAGTCCCAGCTCTCCTCAGCCTCTGTCTCTTCCGGGTTGGCGTGATAGTTTTGGATTGTCTTCTTCACGATGTCCTGCACGCTTCGCTCCAGCTGCGAGGCCGAGTGTGAGGCAGGGCCGCATCTGCCCAGCCTCTTGCCCCAGCCTCCCTCAGGCTGTCTCAACCCCAAGGGGTCCCTGAGTATCTTTGCGTCAGTCTCAGTTCCTCCCCGAATGTCTAGCTAGGTCTCTGTTCCTCAGGTCTGTCTTTCTGTTTCTCCCACTATGTCCAGGTTTCATTAGGTCTCTTTCTCTTCTTCAGGAGCTTCTGTTCTCTGCCTGTTCCCCTCCCCCCCTTTCTTTTTTTAGACACAGTCTCACTCTGTCTCCCGGAATAAAGTGCCATGGCCTCAGCCTACTCACTGCAACCTAAAACTGTTGGGCTTAAGTGATCCTTCTGCCTCAGCCTCCTGAGTAGGACTACAGGAGTGTGCCACCACACCTGGCTAATTTTTTTTCCCCTATTTTTAGCGGAGAAGGGTTTTTTGCTCTTTCTCAGGCTGGTCTCAGACTCCTGAACTCAAATGATCATCCCACCTGGGCCTCCCAGAGTGCTAGGATTACAGGCCTGAGCCACTGTGCCCAGCCTGTTATTTCTTTTCATCTGTGGCAGCCCCTGTCTGCCTGTGTTCCCCGGTCTCTCTCCACCTCCTCCCAAACTACTCCCCACCCAGTGCCAAGGTGGGGTGGTGACAGCGACAGCAAGCTCACCCGGACCCGCTGAGTGGAGATGAGGATTCCCAGGGTGATCTGCGTGGCAAACAGCAGCAGCAGCATCCCAAAATACTGGGGGCAGAGTGGAAAGGTCAGGCTTAGCCCCCTCCCTAGGCCACTTTTGAAGGGGAGATTAGGAGTGGTCTTAAGGATGGAGGGAGCTGGGGGACTCACCAGAGCCAGAAGACAGCGGAGTTCCTTGAGGGCCCCAACACAACCCAGGAGGGCGAGGCCCATGGTGAGGATTCCCGAAATGGCCAGGATTTTGGACCAAATCTGCAGAGGCATGAAGGACAGACCTGGGAAAGGTGAGAGGCAGTGATGGTGAGCCTGGGGCACACAGTTCCAAGCAGCCCCACCCAGGCAGCCACCCAAGTGGAGAGCAGTATTCTGAGGGTCCTCCCTCTGGGCTCCTGGTGCCCCTGTCTCTGGGTTTCTGCCTCTCTCTGGGACAGTCTCTGCCCTACTGTGAGTCTGTGTCTCTTTTTGGGACTTTCTCCTTCTCATTCTGGATCTGTTCCCCCCTCTTTGGATCTCTATCCCTCTTTTTTGCTCTCACTCTCTCTTTCCTCCTTCAGCTCCTCCGCATCCCCAGTAGTTTCAACTCCACCACTTGTCCTGTGACATTGGCTCAGTCACTTAAACCCTCTGAGGCCTAGCAGACAATGATATTTATTTCTCAGGGTTATCTTGAAGGATACATAGGAACATGCATTCAAGTCAGTCCTCAACACAGGGCAAACGCTTATTCAATATGAGCTACTAGGATTTGGACGATTACTCCTGGATTATTTTTCTGCTGTTATTCATATTATTTCTGCTCTTCTACTTCCTCACTGCACAACATCCAGCAGGGGACTTCCCCTCTCAACTTCAAGCAAAAGGAAGGTTTGTGGGAGGGTCTGATGAGCAACAGCAGCAGATGTGACACATAGGAAATGCTTGAGAAATGGCTCTCATCACTATTATTATTGATATGCACAACCCCGTTTGCCAGGGAGAAAACACAGGCTCCAAGAGGAGAGGTGCAGCAACAGTGAGCAGGAGACCAGAGCCTGTGGCCTGCCTACCAAGTTGGGCACTGTGGGCCTCCCTGGGACAAGGGAGACTCCAGGAAGTCGCCTGGGGGGAGGCCCTCCCGACTGTCCCAGCCCCCCTCACCCACAAAGGACACGAAGCTGGTCTTGTCGATGAGTATCCAGATGCCGAAGCAGAAGATGAGGCTGCCTAGGACCTGGAGGGTGGAGATGAGAATATGGAGGGGCCGAGGAGGGGAAGGGGGCAAAGCGGGTATGTGAGTGAGGTTGGGGGGCTGCGGCAGGGCCTGGGGCTGGGCTGGGTTAGCTAGGAGGCAACTCACGAAAAAGAAGAGGTTGAAAACGAAGAGGAAGTACTTGATGAGACTGAGGCAGCTCTCCTGGGCCGACATCTTCACCTAGAAGGGGGAGTGATCAGCTTGAGGTACCGGACAGGTGTAGGCAGCAGGGGAGACAGGCAGAAAGAGGCCCAGCGCACAGAAGGCTGAGAGAGAGGGAGAAAGGAAGAACACAGAGAAAGAGGAAGTTCCAGGGGTGGGGCTCCACCCCCTGCCTCTTCAGCCGAGGTGATTCTCCTCTCTGTCTCTGTCTCTGTCCCTGTCTCCCTCACTTGTCCTGCTGGGCATACACCCCGGTACCTGAGGGTCCTTGGAATTGGTGGGCACCAAGGACATGTGGGGCAGTTCCTCCCACGTCTTCATGGCTTAGGCCATGGGATCCAAAGGGACTCTTGATCTATTCATATCCACCACTGGGCACTAGGAGCCCAGGTCTGGCCCCGGACAGCTGTCGACCTCACAGACACTCTGACCTCACGGCCTGCTGAGCTCTGCCATGTCTGCACCCAGCTCTGTTCCTCATTCCCTGCCCTGGGGTTCTTGTTCCCCCTGTCTGGGTCTCTGGGTCTTTTTCTCCCCTCTTCTCTGTCCCCTTCTGTCAGAATCTCTCTCTTTCTCTGGATCTCTTTCCTTGCCCTCCGGATTTCTGTCCCCCTGCCCCCTCAGTCTCTATCCTCCCTCGGTCTGGGTTTCTAGCCCTTTCTCTCCGAGTCCCTGTCCTTCTTTCACTCTCTGCCCCTCCCCCCCTTGTCTTTGCCCCTGTCTCTGCATCCTGTTGTAGACCAGGGTGCTCCCACGTGCTGAGGGGCAGGGGCTGGGCACGTGGGGAAGTGAAAGTGCTGCAGACCTGAGGTAGGAATGTCCCCAGGAGTGGGGAGAGCAGCTGAGCGGTACCAACAAACCCAGCGGAAGCTGGGCCTCGAGCGGTACTTCCTGCCTCTGCAGTGGGGCCTGAGGAGAGAAGGCCCCAGAGGAACCAGGAGGAGCATGGAAGCTTGGCGGTCAGATCTGAGTTTGCAGCGCCTGCTTGCTGGTGCACACCTGCAACCTCCGCAGTCCCTCCTGAAGTCCTCACTGGTTCCCCACTCTGGTCAATTCTCACATCCCTCCCAGATTTCCAACTTTGGGGGTTTTTCCACCACCCAATCATATACCCACACCCTGGGAACACTGCCTCTCTGAGGACCAAGCCCTCTCTCCCTTCTGAGAGATCTTGTCTACTATTAACATTTTCTTTCTTTCTTTTTCTTTCTCTCTCT
>VSMD01010984.1:22343-35864 GCA_008750895.1 Mirza zaza
CCTTCCTTCCTTCCTTCCTTCCTTCCTTCCTTCCTTCCTTCCTTCCTTCCTTCCTTCCAAGACACGGTCTCATTCTGTCGCCTGGGCTAGAGTGCAGTGGCATCGTCATAGCTCACTACAACCTTAAACCCCTGACCTCAAACAATCCTCCCTCCTTGGCTCCCCAAACTGCTAGGATTACAAATGTGAGCCACCATGCCTGGCCTCATCTACTATTTTCTAAATCTGTCTCCTGAGCTCCAGTCAACTGTCCTCTGGGACATTCATTCTCACCACATCCTACACAGAGTTCAGGGTCTCCCTCAAATTCTCTCCCTTGCCTGGTTTTCCCATCTGAGGCAGCCCCACCATCTACCCAATCACTGGGCCAAACACCTGTCCTTGTCCCCTCTCTCCCAACTGCTTTGTCAGTCTCTAAGGTGGATCCCTCCTGCCTCCTAATTCTCCACTCAACCCCTTCTCTCTGTCTTCAGGGTTCAGGCTGGCTCAGGGATCCTGATCTCATCGGGACCCTGACCTCAACCTCCTCCACGGCCTCTAATCTCTCCCTTTCAGTCCAACCTCAACATGGCCTCAGGGGAGTCATTTTGAAACCCAGACCTGAGTGACATAGTCACTCCCCCATCCCTCAGCTGCTACTTATAACCATCACAAACTCCTCTATGCTCTACCATTAAAATACAGTGTAAGTCCATCTCCTTCTCTTCCAAGCCATATCCTAGTCCAGACCCCCATCATTTTCCACAAAAGTAATGATAGCTGATTGTAGTGGGCGGAATGGTGTCCCCCAAAAGATATGTCTATGTCCTAATCTCTAGAATTTGCACATGTGACCTTATGTAGAAAAAAGGGTTTTACAGATGTAATTATGTTAAGGGTCCCAAGATGAGATCATCCTGAATTATCCGGGTAGGCCCTGAATCCAACCACAGTGTCCTTCTAAGAGACACACAAAGGAGAAGACACAGAAGAGGAGGGCACTATGTGAAGACAGAGGTAGAGATTGGAGTTCTGTGGCCAGAAGCCAAGGAACTCTTGGAGCCACCAGGCACTGGAAGAGCCAAAGAACTGATACTTCCCCAGAACTTCCGGAGGAAGTGTGGTCCTGCTGACACCTTAATTTTGGACTTCTGGCCTCCAGAACTGTGCGAGAATGAATTTCTGTTGTTTAAAGCCACCAAGTGTGTGATAATTTACTTTTGCAGCCATAGGAAACTATAATTGTACATCAATCTCTCCCTTTCCTACCCACTAATCGCCTCATCAGAGATGGGTATATGAGTAACTAGAGGTCTAGGGTAGGAGGCAGAGATTTGCTAGATGCTCCTCGATCTGGTTTCTTCATTCCAAGGCACATAGGAGGACTGCATTTCTCAGGCCTCCTTGTAGTGAGGTTGAGGCCACGTGAATGAGGTTGTGGCCACGTGAATGGTCTTGGCCACTGGATTGGGTGCAGAAGAGCTTGGCCATAAAATGTCCCGTATAATCCTTACTCCCTTCTCTTACTGGCTGTGGGAAGCTGAGAATTCAGCATAGGACTCAGCAATAGAAGACCCAGGAGACAAAAGAGGCTTAGGTCCCTGGTTTTTCCTTGGACTTACATAAAGCATTTTGGACTTTAAAATAAGAAAGAATCTATTACATTAAGATACTAAGATTTTTCAAGTTGTTTGTTAAAGCAGCTAACCTGAAACATCCAAACTACTACAGTAGAATATCTGTTTCTACATATATTATGTATATCAAAACATTACTATGTACCCCAGGAATATGTATAGTTATTGTCAATTAAAAAATTAAATTAAAAAAGAATACTGGCTGGGTGCAGTGGCTCACGCCTGTAATCCTAGCACTCTGGGAGGCTGAGGCCGGCAGATTGCTCAAGGTCAGGAGTTTGAAACCAGCCTGAGCAAGAGTGAGACCCCTTCTCTACTATAAATACAAAGAAATTAATTGGCCAACTAATATATATAGAAAAAAAAATTAGCCGAGCATGGTGGCTCATGCCTGTAGTCCCAGCTACTTGGGAGGCTGAGGCAGTAGGATTCCTTGAGCCCAGGAGTTTGAGGTTGCTGTGAGCTAGGCTGATGCCACAGCACTCACTCTAACCTGGGCAACAAAGTGAGACTCTGTCTCAAAAAAAAAAAAAACAAAAACCTTTTACTACATTTTAGCCAGTATCAAAATTCAGATTTGTGATGAATCCCAGTGCTTCTAAATTTTCTTTAAGTAGTTTTAAGTATATAATGTTATTTTTTACTTTATTATTATTATTATTTGAGATGGGGGTCTCACTCTGTCACCCAGGCTGGAGTGCAGTGGCATTATCCTAGCTCACTGTAGCCTTGATCACTCAAGCCATCCTCCTGCTTCAGCCTTCTGAGTAGCTGGGATTACAGGCATGAGCCTCTGTGCCCAGCTTTTTTGCTATATGACACATCATATAGTAATATTTACAAAACACAATGTTCACCTCAATGAATTATCACAAAGAAAATAGTATGTAGCCACCATGTAGCCACCCATGTAGCCACCAACAACAATATCAGCCCAGAAACTGTTTATAAATCACTAGTCCCTATCCTCCTGATTTCTAACATTATAGTTTGGTTTGTCCTATTTTTCTTTATATAAATTATATCAGACGGTATATAGTCTTTCATGTTTGACTTATTTTGTTCAACACTGTATTTGTGAAATTCATAAGTAGAGTAAGTAGTAATAGTTCTTATAGCCTCATCGCTATATCCATTGTCTGAATAAACCACAATTTATCCATTCAACTGTTGATGGGCATTTCTGTTGTTTCCAGTTTTTAGTTATTACAAGTAATATCCTTTGAACATTAAAACATAAAAAGAAATAGAAAAATTATTTTAAATAATATATTTTATTTAACCTAACATATCCAAAATATTAACGTGTTTTCCCATTATGTGAAGCAAAATGAGGGCAGGGCTGGAGTCTGTCTTGTTCTCCACAGTAGTCCCAGTGCCTGGCATTTAGAAGGCCCTCAGTAAGTATGTGTTGAAGCATTGAATGATTTCCATAGACTGTGATGAATTCTTGCAGCACCCAGAAAGTTTCTTCTACATCTCTTTGTTGAATTATTACCATTTAAGCCTGTGATTCTCAATGTGGCCCAGGGACTCGTGGGGGGCTCCTAAGGCATTGTTTTCTCTTGGAAAACAATTATGTTTTCCTGAAGCTATAAGACATGAGCTATTTCCACAGACCCAGTGCAGAAGTAAATATGAGAATCCAAATGTCTTCTATGAAGCTGGACATTAAAGAGATTTGCAAAAATGTAAAACAATGCCTCTCTTCTCATTAAAATCTCTTTTGGTGTGGAAATTTCTTTTTAATAAAAATGTTATTTATGTGGATTTTTAATGATAATGACTTTTAGAAATTTCTGTTTTAATATTGATAGATATAACTCACACGAACACACAACCCACATAAATATAACCCATATAAATTACTGCCGTTCTCAGTAATTTTTTAAGGGTGCAAAAGGTGTCCTGAAACCAAAAGTTTGAGAGTGTACGACCTAAGTAAATCTCTGAGTTTTTTATTCTTGTCTGCAATCCCAGATTTCTGAGCTCTCTTAAGGTAAGATCCCTGTCTATCTTAATGGATGCATATTTGAGGCTGGCTACTGGCAGACGATCTGTAAGTAACTGTCAAATGTTTGAATGCTAGAAGGAATGAACTGGAAGATCAAGCCTTCTATCTTATCCCCACTGTGGAGGGAGTGGAAGCAAGGCGCATGCGCCAGACCAGGGGCGTCAGCGAAGACCAGACTGAAGAGCAGGGGAGCCCGGATTAGGAAAGGAGTTGAGCACATGGTCCAAAGCGGGAATGTGAGGCAACAGCAGCGCATGCGCAGTCAGAGGGTGTGCGCACGTGCATGTTGGGTTAGGGGCGGAGTGGCGAAAGCGTTCGCGGGGTTAGTAGCCAGGTAGCGCGAGGGGAGCGGCGACGGCGCATGCGCAGAGAAATGGCTGGCCTGGCTGTGCGTGAGGCGGCTCGGGGAGCGCAGCTGGAGTGGGTCTGTGGAGGCCTGAAGGGGCATGAGCAGGTTGCTAGGCTTCTCGGCTGAAGCTTCTTCACCCTCATTTTCTCCTGACGACTGAAGACCCTGGCAGAGGCCCTGAGGCCAGGGTGAGGGTGTTTGGCCCTGCGAGCTCGGAAAGGTTCACAGGTCTGGGGAGTGTGAGGCGGAGCGCCATTGCCGAGGCCAGGGCTGACCGGACTCCAGGTGAAGTAACGGACCGCCGCGCCAGAGCCTCTTGCACGCCTCAGGCTCCCGAGAACTGAGAGATCAAAGTGATCCCTCCTTTTTTCCCCCTTAGGACCCAAGAAGTTGGCTTTAGTTCCCTTCGCTGGACAAATCTGAGTTGGAGCCAGTCCCTAGGCCCGGCCTTCATAGTTACTCGGCCGTCGGTCCCTGCCCCTCGGGAAAGCCATTGGTGTCAAGTGCGCTGACGGCGAAAACCTGGTCCAGCCTCATCACTGGACTATTAGGGACAGTAATTTTCTGCTCGTTTAAGGACCCTGGACACCAGCTCCCTCCTTTCCTTTTCAGAGGTTATAGTTCCAGGGAACCAAGTAAAGTGAGGAGAACGTGCATTTCCGGGAGACTGAGCACTCCCCAGAGCATGGGCCTAGGAGAGGAGCTGCTGGGGACGGTGGGGCAGGGCCCACCCGCGGGGGAGGGAGTCTGCCAGGCCCAGAGGGCTTCATAGTGTCGGAAGTGGGCAGCTCGCCCAAACTCAAGTTCTCTTACTGAAGGGCCAAACTGACCAATTTACCAGAAACTTTATTTTAAGGACTACTGTTCTCAAATGTGTTAAAGAAAGGCGAATCTATTTTTCATGAGTGGAGGTCTCCTTTTTTTTAGTGGAACACAGAGTCAGGGTCAGTGTTAACATGAATTCTGAGAATCAGAGAAGTACTTTTTATTTTGAGGTGTGTTACGTTTCAGCTGCTGGCAAAATAAGTAGTGAAGATTTCTTATTCACTTTTACTTATTAGGTAAGCTGACAACTATTAGAGACATGTCTCCAGCTTCCCCAACTTCAACTCTTGACTGATTTGAATGAAGATTTGTTTTTCTGTTCACTTCCTACCATCGTGTCCTCCCACCCCAAAACAAATTAAAAGAAAAGCAAAACCTAAATGAAAGAAGTTATGCTGGACACTTTTTAGAATTTATCTCATTTGATTTTATGATGATAATTTTAGACTCTTGGTTACTTTGTCTTTAATTTTTGTGACAGCATTTTCTTTTGTTGTTTTTCCTAATTATTTTAGGCATTTCATCTTTTTTCTTTATATTTTATTTTTAACATTTTATGTTATTTTTAACATTTTATTTTATTTTTTTGGAGACAGAGTCTCGCTTTGTTGCCCAGGTTAGAGTGAGTGCAGTGGCATCAGCCTAGCTCACAGCAACCTCAAACTCCTGGGCTCAAGCAATCCTACTGCCTCAGCCTCCTGAGTGGCTGGGACTACAGGCATGCACCACCATGCCTGGCTAATTTTTTCTATGTATATTAGTTGGCCAATTAATTTCTTTCTTTCTTTTATATTTTTTTATTTTTTTTGAGACAGAGTCTCGCTTTGTTGCCCAGGCTAGAGTGAGTGCTGTGGCGTCAGCCTAGCTCACAGCAACCTCAAACTCCTGGGCTCAAGTGATCCTGCTGCCTCAGCCTCCCTGCTGCCTACAGTCCCTCTGTAGCTGGGACTACAGACATGTGCCACCATGCCCAGCTAAGTTTTATTGTATATTCTTAGTTGGCCAATTAATTTCTTTCTATATTTAGTAGAGATGGAGTCTCGCTCCTACTCAGGCTAGTTTCAAACTCCTGACCTTGAGCGATCCACCAGCCTCAGCCTCCCAGAGTGCTAGGATTACAGGCATGAACCACCACATCCGGCCCTGAATTTTATATTTTCTAGTGGTTTACTGTTTGCATATATAAAAATCTTTTGATTTGTGTGTGTTAATTTTATATCTTGCTACTTTACAGTATCTTTGAGTTTCATCATTAATTCTCTAGGGTTTTCCAGGTATGTGATTATGTCATCTGCAAAAAAGATAATTTTATTTCTTCATTTCTAATTCCTTTACCTTTATTTATTTCATAGGTGAACATTTCAAAGTATAATGTTAAATAATAATAGAGATAGTGGGCATCCTTGCCATGTTCCTGATCTTAATGAAAATCTCTCTATTATTTTCCCTTTTAGTAAGATATTGGCTTAGGAGTAAGGTGTATATGTGTATGGTTTACATTTATAAACATATATTTTTATCATGTTAAAGAAGCACTCATTAATTCCTAGCATTTTACTTGTTTGTCTTTTTTTTTTTTTTTGAGACAGGGTCTCACTCTGTCAGTTGGGCTAGAGTGCAGTGCGTTATCTTAGCTGACTGCAACTGCAAACTCCTGGGCTCAAGCAGTCCTCCTGCCTCAGCCTCCCAAGTAGCTTGGACTATGGGTGTATGCCACCATGCCCAGCTAATTTTTCTGTTTTTTGTAGAGACAGGGTCTCACTCTTGTTCAGGCTGGTCTCAAACTCCTGGCCTCAAATAATCCTGCCTCAGCCTCCCAAAGTGCTGGGATTACAGGCATAAGCCACCATGCCCAGTTATCAGCTTTTTTAAAACTAGTATTTTAATTTATTAATGAGTTCTGTTGTTGTTCTCTACCTCATTAATTTTTTTAAAAAATGACGTTATTGAGATTTAATTGACATGTCATACAATTCGCCCATTTTTTTTTCTTGAGACAGAGTCTCACTCTGTTGCCCCGGCTAGAGTGCCGTGGCGTCAGCCTAGCTCACAGCAACCTCAAACTCCTGGGCTCAAGCGATCCTTCTGCCTTAGCCTCCCAAGGAGCTGGGAGTACAGCATGCGCCACCATGCCTGGCTGAATTTTTCTATTTTTGGTAGAGAAGGTCTTGCTCTTGCTTAGGCTGGTCTCAAACTCCTAAACTCAAACGATCCACCCACCTCGGCCTCCCAGAGTGCTAGGATTACAGGCGTGAGCCACTGCGGCCGGCCCAATTCACCCATTTAGAGTTTACAATCTAGTGGTTCTTACGATGTTCACAGAATTGTGCAACCGTTACCACAATCAATTTCAGAACATTTTCATCACACAGAAAATAAACTCCATAAACATTAGTAGTTATTTCCCATTCCTCCCCACATCTCCACCCCCCAGCCTCAGGCAATCACTTATATACTTTTTGTCTCTATATGTTCACCTATTCTAGACACATTTTAAAAATATTCTTCCTATCTAACTGTAATTATATATCTTTTGATCAACATCTCTCAGCCTGTTGTCTAAATACCCAAGCCTCCTAAGTAGCTTGCACTACAGATGCACATCACCATCACCATGCCCAGCTAATTTTTAAAAATTATTTTTTTTGTAGAGATGGAATCTTGCTATATTGCCCAGGCTGGTCTCAAACTTGTGGCCTAAAGCAATCCTCTCACCTTAGCTTCCCAAAGTGCTGGGATTACAGGAGTGAGCCACCACACCTGGCCATCAGTAAGTTTTGGCAAGCCTTCCATTATATTTCTTATAGAGCAATGAGCTGAATTTTTAAGGATTTATAGGACTTAGCCAAGTGAAGAATAGTGATGGGAGTGGAGTTGGTATTGGGTAGAGGAGGGTATGGTGGGCCTCAAAACTGTAAGTAGTTAAATCTGGCCAGAACATGAAATGTGAAGAGTGTCATAGGAGAAGATGAGGCTGAAATGATCAGCAGGGCTCATATCAAAAAGTCCAAGAAGCAGTTTCCCTCATATAGCACAACTACATGGGAACAAAACGCACATCATAGTCTAAGTAAACTGTGCTCTCTAACATTATGTAATATGAAGCTTAGAAGGTTGACTTTTACCCAGTAGTCTCAGAAGGGAGGGAAAGGACAGGTAGACGGTGAATCTCTCTCCATCACTAGAGAGAGCCCACAGAGTCCCCAAGAAGACAATAGAAAATGCTTCTTTTGGGATCTTCTGGGCCCACACAAACTAATTCATGGCCCTGAAGGTGGATGTCTTCTAGGTTTCATCCCAGGCTCTATCTTACCCATATCAGTAATGCTAGGCTAGTGTTAACCTTTTTTATCTGGAAGATAAGGGGAAAGGAGGCCATCTCCTAAGGGGCCAGATGGTTCTATTTGATTCAACCCCCTGTCCCTAGGAATGTGGAAACACTCTCAAAGCTGATAGCCCTGGGGAAACTGCCTCCTGATACCAGCCCCCCTGAAAACCTAGTTGATAATTCAATCTCCCATCTACAACAACTGGCTCAACAGCCTTCCCTAGCACATCAAGAGCATGGTCCTCAATGAGGTGCCTGAGTGCAACACAGAGAATCAGTTTATGAAGGTCACTAAAGATAGCTGAGGAAGGCCTATAGTTCCTCAGAGTCTTCTGCACAACAGAAATTAGAGCTTTTATTAGCACCAGAAAAATCCCAGAAGCACAAGGATAACCTGCAACTCTAATAATATTAACACAAAGAACTATAGCTTGCAGACTGCCCTTCCATGGATAATGCTAGGTGGATTGGATTTTCATGTTAGAGGGCTAGCTTGAAGATCTGATTTTCTCAGTGACCCTGGGCTTTTAGGGAGTTTTCCAGGGATGTTAGAATGTATCTTTGTATTTTTTGTTGTTATTGTTGTTAAGTTTAATAGTACTTTAGTACTCCTGTTCTTTCTCTCCTTGCAGGTTAGGGAGGACCCAAGCTTTGCATTCCTGTCCTTTATTGAAGCACTGTCATTCCTTCCTGGGTCTGTCATCTGGTCTGTTATCTTTTTCCTGCTGCAGTTGGGCCTTGGAATGAGCACCACCACAGGGATCATGCAAGCCGTTTTTCTCTCACTCCAGGACACATTCTGTTCTCTCAGGAAATACACAAGGCTACTCACAGGTACTCTGACCTATGGCCCTACTTCTAACAATGACTATGATCTACTGGAACTCTTATCCAGCACTGGTCTATAACCTCCACTCAGGCCTTGTCACACAGCCAGACCTCTGACCTTGATCCAGATCGCGTGTTTCCTCCATTGGGCCTGTCTTTGCTCATGTTCCTGTGCAGCCTCTTCTTCACTCGACCTTCAGGCATGTACTTCATCAGACTGCTGACTGAATACTGGACAGTTCTCTCCATCATCATCATCATCATCATCATCATCATCATATTTGAAAACATGGCCATAGCCTGGGCCTATGGGGCCAGAAGGTAATGTCGTAAGCCCAGATTCCCACAAAGCATGGGACCATAGGGAAGGTTGATCCTTGTTGCTTCTACTCTCACCCAATTAGAGTGACATAGGGACCCTTAATTTCAGGGCCTTCTGGAAAATCTTTTTATTCATTTGTTCATTTGACATATATTTTGAGTGCTTCATATGTGTTAGGCACTGTTTTAGTCACCAGGGATACAGCATTGGATAAAACAACTATCCTTTTCTCAGAGAGCTTACATTCTAGTGGTGTAGATTGACAATAACCAAATTAATAAACAAAAATAAAGAGAAAAATTGTCAAGAATAAAAATGATAAGTGACAGGAGGAAATCAAAGGGTAAGGTAAGCTGGTCCATAGTGGGAGTGTATGTGGGCACTAGTCAGGTAGGATGGTCTTTCTGATAAGGTGACATATGAGCAGACTCCTGAATGAAATGAGGGAAGGAGCCATGATGAGATTTCAAGAAAGTGTTCCTAGCAGGGAAACAGGAAGTACCAAGGCCAGAGGAAGCATCATGCCTAGAGTTTTTGAGGAACAAGCAAGTCAGAGAGGCTGGAATAGAATGGTAGGAGATGAGGCCAGAGATATAAGGGAAAGGGAACAAGATAATCAGGGACTGGGACCTAGAAGACATAACTGTGGAATGGAAGAGTAGGAGAATCCAAATAAAATACAAAAGACTTCTGAACATAACTTTTTGCCAGGCTGGTGTGTGGACATTGAAGTGGTATAATTTAAAGGTGAAAGACACAGCATTTTTAAGTGATAGTGGTTCTTGGAGTCAGCTCACTCACTCATTAACTCACTCAACAAACATTTCTTGAGACTCTGTGTCAGGAAAGCTTTGTGGTACTAGAATATGAGTGACTTATATTGAGCTCCTCCTTTCAAAGAGCACAAAGTCCAAAGAGATGGACCTATATAAAAAGATAATCCCAGTACAGCGTGGTAGGTCTATAGTGGAGGTAACCAGGGACACTCCAGGGGTACAAACGTTCACATATTCATGGGATGAATGAAAAGGACTTAGCCCTTACCCTGAAGGTATTGGATAGCCATGGAAGGTTCTTGAGCAGTAGAAAGATGTTTGAAAATTTTTCTAGGGTTGGGATGGAAGATAGACTGACTAGGAAGAAGATGAGAGAGGATGAGACTTGAGATGAAGCAGGAGACTAGAGATGCAATAGAATATTTGAACGGACACTAAGGTTGGGCTGCCCCTTCCCCCAAGGCTGGGTAAGTCCTGACTGAGCCTCCTATATACTCTTGTGGCCTTTCCCAGTTTCCTTGCAGACGTGACAGTCCTGTTGGTCTTTCCCATTTCCCCCATCTATGGTTGGCTGTGGTGCTGTGTCCAGTTGTGCTGCTAATTCTGTTTGTGTCCCTCCAGATTCATCTTTATATGAAAAGCCTCACCTACATGGCCTGGGACTCAAGCACTGTAAGTCTCTCTCCCTAGGACCCAGGTCCCCCTAGTAAGTGGGGCCCAGACCTTTCAATCCACTCTTGGCAGAAGAACCCAGTCATCTCATTGTGTGACTCCCTGAAGATACATTAGTCTTCTGCCTGATTCCCTCCCACCACTCTTCCCCTCCACAGTTCTTACTCTTCTACTGTGAATTTCGATGTTCTGAACATTTTCCCATCTCTCCATAGTCAAAAAAGGTGCTTCAACAATACCCATCATGGAGACTATTATTGGTGATCGCCATTTTTCTCATTGTCATCCTCCCCATCCCTATATACTTAGTATATTGCCTCACCCAAGGGATTCCCTTCAGATACAAGAGCCAGGAGGAGCCTATGATATCTTTCGAATCCCTACACCTAAGTGTCCAGATGATGCCCAGTAAAGAGGTCCAAAAGAAGGAAATTCTACAGGGTGATAAAACAAAGTACCAGTCAACCTGTACTGTGACATCCTAACTTCGTTCATTTGGCTTGACATCACATATCCCTCAAAGCAGATCTAACATGCAACTCTTAATGTCAACTTGCAACTGTTGTTGTCACTGTATCCAGAACCACTTTTATTTCTAAGGGGAGGGGCGTTATTTGGGGGTGGTCAGGGGCCCTGGTTTTGCAGGCCCCTACTGGGCCCCATCTTCCCTGGCTACCACTATCTTTGTTTTTCTCCATCTCCTTCCTCAGTACACACACATGCACAACTCATGTACACTACTGGTGACACCTACCAATCCTGCTGCTTCTGGTGTGTTTATCTCCTGGATCAGAGCTGGAGGAGTAGTGTTATTGGTCAATAAATCAGTCCACTGGAACTACAAGCACTGGGTGTGAGCAGATCTTTTTTCTTTCCTACAGATGTCTCAGGTGTTCAGTGTTCCTCTCACAAAGCTTCCATTCTTTCTAGAGCCAAATGTCTAGCCTTGGGTTCCTGCCCTTTCCTTCTCCTGGCAAATTCAGGTGTTAGATTACTAGATATGCTTTATCTAGGGGCTAGCCTTTAGCCAAGGGAAACCTGGGAAATGGTGGCTTCAACAAAGATGGAAAGGATATTAATGTGCTTGTTACTGAGACATGATAATTCCATCATAGGTCTAAAACTTACTTTTAAGGCCAGGCGTGGTGGCTCATGCCTGTAATCCTAGCTCTCTGGGAGACCGAGGCAAGAGGATTGCTCAAGGTCAGAAGTTCGAAACCAGCCTGAGCAAGAGCGAGACCCTGTGTCTACTAAATATAGAAATTAATTGGCCAACTAAAAAAAAATATATAAAAAATTAGCCGGGCATGGTGGTGCATGCCTGTAGTCCCAGCTACTCAGGAGGCTAAGGCAGGAGGATCGCTTGAGCCCAGGAGTTTGAGGTTGCTGTGAGCTAGGCTGACGCCACGGCACTCTAGCCTGGGCAACAGAGTGAGACTCTGTCTCAAAAATATATATATATATTTTTAAAGAGAGGCTGAACCAGTGGTTTCAACACTGTGTTGTGGGCTAAGTGCATCTGTAAGTCAATGCACAACCAGTTTGAGGAACTACAAAGTTGTATTGCTGAGCCCACCAAGAGTCCCATAGCTGTTCAGTAAGAGACATTGCTGGTTTTATCACCGCGCTAAGTGAAATGAATTTGCCCAGCAGATGATAACTGAGTTGGTCTCTCAGAACTCGTGGGAAGTTGGCGCCATAACAGAGGTGAGATACTTCCAAAAAGAAGATGGAGGCCTGTCAGTTAGTCACTGGGGATGGGGTCTGTGGGTAGAGGTGGTTGGGATTGCCAAAGATCCAGAGAATGGCTTTTCTTTAAATGCTCAGAGATCTCAGGAGTTCAGATTGTTTAGGGCTCATGGGTAAGTTTCTGTGATAAAGAAAGGAAAAGAAAATACCCCCAACCATTGGTGGGGTGGGTCTGGTGAACGGAAAGAGCAGAGGTTTCAGAAGTCTTGGGCTCCTCGCTCAAAAATAGGAGGCTGGAGGGGGGGAAAACCGCTGTGTCATCACCCATTGGCTCCTGTACCATTGTAGCCCCGCCCCCTCACACTCGCTTCCCTCCCATCGAATCCAACCGATCTACCTGCTTGAAGACTCCTGCTATTCAGTCGGGTAAGGTGAGGATAGGAGAGAGAAGGTGGTGGCCTTTCCTTATGATCACATAGGCTAGGTCTTCAGCCTCCTTTGTTTTGGGAACCCAGGCGCTCGTCCTCCTTTCTGCCACCCTCCCCTCCAACCAGTTCCAGCTTTGGAGATGGAACTTGTGAGAGGCGGATGGAAAAGTAAGGGCTTAGCGGTAAACCGATGGGGGTAGTAGAATGAAGACCTTGACGTTAAGTGTCTCCTCCCACTCTAAATTTTTCTCTCCTGAGGCCACTTGTTCAAAGTCCATTGGCACCTAACCACAAGGTTGTTTGAATTGGGACTATCCCGCATTGCTGTAGGGAGTACTGATTGTTAGGAAGACTGATTTCTATAGTTGGTACTTCTCTGAATAGCTCCGTGGATCCTTATTGTCTAAAGTCGGGTTTCCTAGCACCCCTGAGTGTGATCAGAGAATTTTCATTTGGACTGTTGTCGGGAATCTGATCTTGTTAAACGAAATGGAGATAAATCTCTAGGTAGGGCATTCTTCCACATGTTCTCACTTTTATGCCTCAGAAGAATGGTGTGAGATATAGGTATTGTTATCGTCAGTTTTCATGTGAAAACCCAGAAGAAAGAGAGGTTCACACAGTGAACGAGGGGTACAGCCTGACAAAGATTGTTGTTTTCTGTCTTCTAGTTC
>VSMD01010988.1:0-60543 GCA_008750895.1 Mirza zaza
AGCCCAGGAGTTTGAGGTTGCTGTGAGCTAGGCTGACGCCACGGCACTCACTCTAGCCTGGGCAATAAAGTGAGACTCTGTCTCAAAAAAAAAACAAATAAATAAAAATAAAGGGTCTGGGCCGGGCGCGGTGGCTCACGCCTGTCATCCCAGCACTCTGGGAGGCCGAGGCGGGAGGATCATTCGGGGTCAGCAGTTCGAAACCAGCCTGAGCGGGAGCGAGACCCCCGTCTCTACTATAAATAGAAACAAACTAATTGGCCAACTAATATATATAGAAAAAAAAAAATTAGCCGGGCATGGTGGCGCATGCCTGTAGTCCCAGCTACTCGGGAGGCTGAGGCAGGAGGATCGCTCGAGCCCAGGAGTTCGAGGTTGCTGTGAGCTAGGCTGACGCCACGGCACTCCCTCTAGCCTGGGCAACAAAGCGAGACTGTGTCTCAAAATAAATAAATCAAATAAATAAAGGGTCTGGTCTGAGCAGCCGGGAGCCGGGAGGCGGGCGGGCGGGCGGGGAAGCGGGTTTGCGGCGGCGGGAGTGGGCCTCGCTCTGGCCTCGGCCTGTCCCCGCCCGGCGCCCCGCGGCTGCAGCCTTGGGGGGCTCCGGTTGCCGAGCGGGGGCGCCGGGTTCGCGCGCCCACTCGGCCCCCACGTGGGTTCCGGGGGGGACACCCCCCCCAGGGCCCCAGGAGGTGACGAGGGGCCGGCCATCTCCGGGGCAGAGGTTCGCGTCCCAGCCCCGGGCTCCCCGTGAGTCGGCGCCGGCAGCGGCCCCTGGGGTGTCGGCGGCGCGCAGTCCCCGGGCTCCTGGGGCGCCGGGGCGTCCCCGCTGCCCCTCGCGTCCCGCGGGGGCTCGGGGGAGAGCGGGATCCAGGCGTCCTCTGTCCCCGGCTCTGCGCATGCGCCGCGGCAAGAAGGAGCCGAGCTGAACCCCAAGGGGGACCTCGTGGGAGCGAGGCGCCGGCGGGGACGGCCGTCCGGGGGGCTTTCTTTAAGGAGAGCTTCCTCCTTCTGGGACCGCCGCCTTTCGCCAGGGGGGGGTCCCGGCCCGCGGAGGCCAGGCAGAGAGGCCCCCGCGGCGGCGCGGCGACGGGGAGCGCAGACCCCGCCGGCCTGCTGCTGCCCCCTGCTGGTGGCCGCGGGGAAGCTCAGCGGGCAGGTCCTAGAGATGGGGGGCCCTCCTGCGGAAAGAACCCCAAGCTCTGCCCCTTGCAAGCCCTGACTCCTCGAGCAAGTGGCAGTCCCTCTCTGAGCCTCACCTGCCCACCCGTAAAAAGGACAGTATTCACTCCCTCGGCTTGCTGGGAAGTCTGCAGTGATGTCAGCCCTTCTGGGACGGGGAAGGAGGGCGGAAAGTAAAGTCGGGGGGCCCTGTATCTTGGGTCCCCGCACATCTGAATAGAGGTGATAGTCCCTTCCTCAAACGGTTGCCCCGGTCCGGGTGGGAGATACGGCTCACACAGGTCTGTGGATGGATGAGCGAGGGAGTGAGTGAATGAGTGAATGAATGAATGCTGTGCATTCCAGAGCAACCACTCTCCCCTTTTCAGTTGGAAGGAGCAGGGAGCAGGGGGGCCACAGGAGCGACATAAAAGAAGCTGACCCACCCATGGAGTCCCAAGTACTGTTAACTGCCACCCTCTTCCTTACACACCCTCCCATGCCCCGGGATTGTTGGGAGGGGGATTAACCCACTTGGGGGGCATTAGGTGTGGAGTGGGTGGGGGGATGGACGTACTAACCTCTGGGGGGCCCGGGGAAACCCTCCCTCCTGGACCAGCTGGAGCTTGGCTTTCTGAGCTGAGACCTGAAGGAAGGTAGGAAGGTGTGGGGAAGGGGAACCGTCAGGGGGAAACTGAGGCAGGATGGAGGTGAGAGGGCTGAAGGGAAGATAGGGTCAGCCAGGGGGGGAAGGGCCGTGCCCCATAAGGGTTAAGGCCTGGGCCTGTTGAGGGGGGAGAGTCAGGGTTTTTTCCAACCCCCCCCCCTCACGCTGGGGTGGGGGGTAAACAAACAGAGGGAGAAATCCATCAGCTCAGCCAGGGCCAATGGGAGGCCGCCTGGCGCCATGGTGTGCCCTGATGTGACCTCCCTCCACCAGCCACGGTGGCCTCCTCTCACAGGGGATATGTGTGCTGGGAGTATATGGTGGTGGTGGGGGGGGTGTCCTGTGTGCTTTCATACCTGGTGCGTGTGTCTTGGGGGGAAAACGGGGTGTGGGTCTGTGTCACCCGGGGGGCCAGGGAGCCCCATCCTGCTTGCAGTCTGCACTTTCACCTCCTGTCTGCGGCTTGTGCACCTGGCCTGTGTGTGTGTTTGCACCCGACAGTCCCAGGTACACACGCCCCCACGTGTCCCTGAATTTTGTGTGTGGGCCCCTGTGGCTCAGGACACCTGCACGGGGGTGGGGTGGGGTCGTGTGTTGGCTCTATGAATTCCAGTGTGTCTTTGCCCCTGGCCCATTTGACTGTGAGGGACTGTGCATGTGTTCGTGTCTGTGAACTTTGTGTGTCTGTGTGTGGCCCTGTGACCGTGTACCTGGCGGGTGTCTGTGGGCGTGGTTCCGTGTATATGTCCACGCGCCAGGCAGGGTATTTTGCACGCGTTGGGGTCTCCCCATGGCTGTGTGCATTGTGTGCAGGGGCTGCACCCCGGTTCTGTGTGTGTCCCCGGGCTTGTTTGTGTCTGTGTATATTTCAGTTCTAAAGACATTCGCTCCCGTCCTGGCTGTGCCGCGTCTGTGTATCTTGCCTGTGCCTGGTGCCGCGGGTGTCCCTGTGTGTGCAGCCTGGCACGCCGGCGCGTCCCGCCGCCCCCTCCCGTGGGTGTGTGTCTCGCAGCCCCTGCACGCCCTTCCCTGAGTCTGTGGTCCGCGTGCCTTTGTGCGCGTGTGCTCCCCCTGCGCCTTTGAGGTCTGCGTGCGTCTGGGTCCCTGCGTGTGCCCGCCCGCGCCCCCGTGTCCCTCGCGCGGGGGCCCCGGGCGCTGCGTCCTGGAGACCCGTGGACATCCCCGCCTGCGTCCGGCGGGCCTGGCGGGCGGCCTGGGGCGCGCACGGCCGGCCGCGGCTGAACCCACCGCCCGGCGCGGCGCGGGGAGGAAGGAGGGGGTGGCGGCGGCGGGGAGCGCGGGCACGTCACCGAGACAGACAGGCGGGCGGGCGGGAGGCGGCGGCCACGGGTTCGAGCCGGCGCCGGAGCCCCGCGGCCCCCTCCCCCCCGCCCCCCTCGCCCAAGGCCGGGGGAGCCCCCGCCCGGCCCCGAGCCGCCGAAATGCAATTTCCCGTGCAGGCGCCGCGGCTCGGGGGGCTTTTCCGGGCGGGTTTTGGAAAGAAGAGGGGAAATGCGGCGGCGGCCCAAAACGAGGTGAGCGCGGGGCGCGGGGCGGGCCGGGGGCGCCGGGGGCACGGGGGCCGCCCGCGGGGCGGGGGCGCGGCGGGGCGGGGCGCGGCGGGGCGGGACGCGGCTGCAGCCCCCTCGCGCACCTGCTCGCGGCCCGGGGGCGGGCGCCCCGGCCTCTGCGGCCCGGCCCTCCATTGTTGCTGCGGCTGGGGAGGGGGCGGGGAGGCCCGGCGGCACCGCGCGTCTCGCCGTCCCGGAGAAGGGGCGCCGGGAGGATCGGACCCTCCAAAGGGGACAGGCCCCCAAGTCCCCGAGCCGGGGCCGCCAGGGCGGGCGGGCCGAGATGTCCCCGCGGGGCGGGGACGCACGATGCGGAGCGTGGGGGCAGCACTGTCCCGGCCTCCCCGACACCTGACCGCGGGAGGCCACGGCCGGGCGGCGGCGAGCTTTGTTCTTGGGGGGCGCGGAGCGGGTGGGGCCCGCGGCGACCTGGCGCTGGGGGAGGCTCCGGCTCGGCGCGCGCGTTCGCGAAGGCGCCTCCGGCCAAGTTCATGGGCGCTCGGGCCTGCGCCGGCCCCGCGGAGACCGATCCCGGCCGGCCCGCTCGGGCCTGGCTGCGGCCGGGCCGGGCAGGGGGCAGCGGCTGAGCCGCTGCGGCGGCGCCGCCTGCGCGACGAGCCCTGGCGCCCTCCGCGGGCCGCCTGCTGGCCTGTCATTACCCGTGGTGGCTGCAGGGTGTTTACTGGGGCCGAGGTTTGCTAGCCGGAACCGCCCTCCAAAACTGGCCATAAAAAGGAAAAATGGCCCCGAATCCCACTGCCTGGGAACCCTTTTAAAGCGACAGGGCACCTTTCACAGGGACCTCGCCCTGGAGGGCATGCTGGGGGTGGGGGGTGGAGAAGACACCTCATTGGTTGACAGGGGCTGAGAAGTCCCCCCCACCGCCCCACAGGGCTGTCCTCCCCCGTTTCCTTTGCCATCCAGCCCCGTCTAGACTGCCCGGACACCCAGAGCCAGAATTAGAGATTCTGAAGTCCCCGATGAAGACCCCAAAAGTCACACGCTGTACTCAGACATACATCCTTCCCATTAATACATCACCCAGAGTAACGCCGACACACACACGTACGCACGGCCACTCACAACAACACTGCCACGTGCGCACGCCTCGCCCACACGGGGCCTTGGCTGATGCCCGCTGACGCGGTGCCACACGCAACAGTGGGGCCACCACCAACAGTGGCCACGACACAGACGCGGCCTTGCACAAGCCTCCGACACACAGGCACACGGACGCCCACCCACAGACGGCCGCCCGCAGTAAAAGCGACCACCGCAGATCTGTGAAGGCCCCGACACAGGCACACGCAGATGCCATTAACCGCAGTAGCTGGGGCACACACACAGGGACACCCACGTGCCTTCCTGAGCAAGGACAGACCCACGCACACACAGTCACCCACACAGATGGTACAAGACCTGCAGAAGACACTGAAATCTGACGTGAGGTCACAGGTCATCTTGACACGCTGAGCCCCCAGAACAGCCACACGTGCTGACGCACAGTTGCCCACGGTAATATAGACCCCCGCTCTCCACACCTACACTGACGGTCACCCATAAACAGATAGGGACACCCGAATGTTCATATGCCCATAGTCACCTACCCTAAGACTTGCTTTTTGCCTAGGCACCTGCACACCTACGATGATACTGACACACACAGAGACACAGTAACGCGTGCACACACTCTGGCACACACGGACCCAGAAGGAAATGACACAAGACATGCGGCAATCTCCAGTCGTCTGGATGTCCTCAAGCCCAATACTTGTTTATTACACATCTGTTACGGACCAGGCACTGTTGTAGCACTGGGGATATATCGGTGAACAAGAGTCAAATCCCAGGCCGGGTGGGGTGGCTCACGCTTGTAATCCCAGCACTCTGGGAGGCCGAGACGGGTGGATTGCTCGAGGTCAGGAGTTTGAAACCAGCCTGAGCAAGAGCGAGACCCCATCTCTACTATAAATAGAAAGAAATTAATTGGCCAACTAATATATATAGAAAAAAATTAGCCGGGCATGGTGGCCCATGCCTGTAGTCCCAGCTACTCGGGAGGCTGAGGCAGGAGGATCGCTTGAGCCCAAGAGTTTGAGGTTGCTGTGAGCTAGGCTGACGCCACGGCACTCACTCTAGCCTGGGCAACAAAGCGAGACTGTGTCTCAAAAAAAAAAAAAAAAGCCAAATCCCTGCCCTCCCAGACCTGGTATTTTAGTAGACCTGGTGTAGTTGGGGACAAACACCATAATCAGACGATACACAGACTACAGTCACCCACAGTGACACCAGCACACAGCCGACACCCACATACACTGGCTCACACGTCGACCTGCAGTTACACACTATTAGCTGGACGCACACCCATGGTAACGCTGCCATCCACACTGAAACAGAAGCCCACGGGAAGTCACACCCCCCAACACGGGTAGAGAGACAGCCACCCCCCATAGCACACACCCACCTGGACCTACACCCACAGAACCCCCCAAACAGCCCAGCAGAGAGGCTTGGACGGGAACCCCCCCATGGACAGACCCACAGGAAGAAGCCGAAAGGTTCTGGCAACAGACTCAGACCCGGGTCCCCTGCACCGTAAGCCTCAGAAGTGTCTGAATTTCCCAAAAACTCGGCCCCTCCATAGCCCCCAACCCAGGAGAAGCCTTCCCGCCCCCCCAGGCCTGGCCCCACATCCTGTGGGCCGGGGAAGGAAGTTCCGGCTCCGGCCCACCCACCACCCACGGGTTGGGTGGGACAGAGGAGCCCCTTGTCTCAGGACCCCGCATGAAAGGCTCCAGCAGCCGGAGCGGAAGCTGGGGAGACGCCGGGGGGGGCGGGGCGGGAACCTGAGCGCCCACACAGGTGCCGGTGAAACGGGGAACCCCTGCCCGCCAGTCTAGACAGCCTGGGCCACCAGCGTGACCCCGAGGAGACCCCCGCAGAGCGGCACACCCCCATGACGGCCTTCGTCTGCCAGGTCCTGACATACACCAACACTGCCTCCCCACTCCCGTCCCCCTCCCCCTGCCCGGGTCCCCCTCCCCCGCCCTCGTCCGCCCATGTCCCCCTCCGCCGGCCCGCGTCCCCCTCCCCCCGGCCCTCGTCCCCCTCGCCCCGGCCCACGTGCACACACGACGGCGGAGCCAAAGGGACAGATGCACACTGGGACACGCTGGGGACATACACACAGAGAGACACACAGGGACGCAGAGGGGCACATATACAGGAACACATGCGTGGATGTACATAAACAGGCACAAGGACACACAGACACACGGGGGCACACAGGCCACCAGACGGCCCCTGGGAGCGTGGGGAGTCTGACCTGGAAACCTCCTACCCCTGTTCTTCAACTTGACGGCGGAGCGCCTCCATCCGTGGCTTACCATCTGGCTCCGGTGGGACCTGCCACCTCCGGCCCTGACCCCCAGCCCTGGGCCAGCTGCCCTACCCTCCTGGCGCTCAGAGTGGGTCCGCGTGGCTTCAGGAGGGCTGCCCTCCTAGCCCGTCACGCACACCCCCTGCCCGGACAGACCCTCCCAGCTGCTGCGGGGTGGGGTGGGGGGTCCCGGGACTGAGGATGAAGAGGTCTCCTGAAAGACACTCCCTCCTGCACCAGGGCTGGGGCTGGGAGCGGGAGAAGACAGCCCCCCGCCTGCCACCCTGAGGGACTTCGCAGTGAGACCAGCCGCTGCCCAGAGGCCCCCTGAGCCCCCAGAAGGCCCCAGCTACCGCCAGCGCCCGGCCGCTGGGTCCAGACAGTGAGCTGCAGGCGGGCAGGAGGGGCGGGGCTGCCAACACCCTCAGGGCTGCCCGCCCAGCTAAGGGCCAGCCGCGGCTGGGCCGAGGGGACAGTCACCAGTCACTGAGGGGAGACCGGGTGTAAAGGGCCGGACACACAGACAGACAGATCCAGACAGTCGGAGACAGGCGCACACGCAGGGCGGGAGGCTCAGAACCAACACAGGGGCGCGAGGGGCACAGTCAGACCCAGACAGGCGACCGGGGCTGACAAAGAGTCAGGCGGGCCCAGACAGACACGGAGGGCGGGAAGCCTGCGCCGACCACGAGCAGACAAAGGGAGACAGTCAGGCCTCGGGTCCCCTCCCCTTGGCTCAAGCCCCGCCCTCTTGCCCCGGCGCTGCCTTCCGCCCTGCCCAGATGAGAACCCCCCTCCCCAAAACGTGCCTTCCCGTGTCTTGGGGATACCCCTTACAGGGCGGCCCCTCCTTGGCAGGTCAAGGCCAAAGCCCTGGGAGAGAGTGGAGAGGACATCCAGAAGACGGGTCTGGGGACACCCCCCACCCTGCCAGTGTGGCCACAAGGTCTCACGCCTCATGCCCCTGGCAGCGAGCTCTGGAGGAGCCACTGAACTCCCAGAGCCTCAACCTTCCCATCGGTAAAATGGGCATCCCAATAGCGGGGCGATGTCTGTAAACGGTCACCGACGTCGCCGTTGTACAGACAACCTCTGCGCCCAACTCGCCCTCCGCCCAGAAGGGCGTTAGAGCCACGATCCTGCCCTCCCTGGGAAGGGCCCCAACACTTTGAGGGGGGCGCGTAGGGAGAAGCAGCCCCGGCAGCCCCGCACCTGAACGGGAGCCCACCTGCAGCTCCAGGCTGGGGGCGGAACGTGACTGCGAGAGGGAGACCCTCGTCCTGGGGGCCAGAGGGCGGGCTGGGGTGGGGGCGCGTCGGGGGCTTTCGTGGGAGCGAATCTTGCAGGGATCTGGCTCCAAGGGGGGCTAGATCGTTCGATTTGGGGGAGCGCCCGGTCGCGCGGACCGTAGGTGGACTGGGCTCCATGCGGGCAGCCTTGGGGACCCCTAGGGACGCAGTGCGGGGGGGGGGGGGCTCTGGGAGAGCAGGCTTTGGGGGCAGGACCTCCGGGGCGGGGCTCTGTGGCCGGGGCGCTCCCGGAGCCGCCACCCGGGGCGCCAGGAAGGGTGGGCTCAGGGGACGGAGCCCAGGGCAGGCCGCGGGGGGCCTGGCTCTGCGAGCGCCGGCTCAGGGCGCGGGTTTGGTGGGGGTCGGGTTTGGGGGCGGGCCTGGGAGAGTGTGCTAGGGACAGCTAGTGAGCGACCGGCTCTAAGAGGCGGGGCCCGGGAAGGAATCTGCGCTGGTGGCTTCCCGGGGCCGGGGCTCTGGGGGGGCTCGCCCAGGCTCACTCGGGGGGCCCTGGCCCGCCTCGGGACTATGCCACGAAGTTTCCGTGGGGCCCAACGTTCCGCTCGGTGAAACGGCAGGGCCTTGAAATGTGAAGGCTCCTTCTTCCCAGGCGGTCTTCGGGGTCCCCAGAGCCAGGTGGGGTGGGGGTCGCGCTCCCCTTTTCCTGGTCACTGCTTGAGCACTTGGGGCGCAGCAGCTGCAGGCCTGGACCCGGGGCCGCGGGGGCGCAGGGCGGAGCGGCGGGGAGGGCGCGGCGCTCCGCGCGAGGTGCGCTTGCGCGCGGGCTCCCAGTTCAGGTGCTGCGAGGCCCCGCGGACGGCGGCCTCTCCCCGGTCCAGCAGGACCCCCGCACTTGCAAAGTGGGCCGCCGGCCCCCGGGGGGCTGTTGTGAATCATAAACAATGTGCCCGGAACACCGCGAGGCTCTGGGAAGGTATTACATTGTATTAAAATGACTTGTTTATCTCCGTGTTGCATCAATGCCCCCGGCGGCCAGACTTCCCGGGGCCACTTCTTGGAATCCATCCTCCTCCTCCTCCACCGCTTGCCATAGCAGTGCCCTTTGGCCTCAGTCTCCCCAGTGGACGAATGGGGGTAGTACGCACCCCCAGGGCTGCCTTGAGGATTGCTTGAGCGACCTTCAGGGCACTGCGACATCCGTGCAGCAAAGGCCACATAAATATTCACTGTTTATGAATATACTTCCCTTGTGTTTCTCCCAGATCTAGGAGTAGACAGTTGGCACCACCTAATAATTGTTTGCTGACTGAATGAAAGTCAGTGGGACCCTTAACTCCCTTCTCTGCTACCCGATCACCTTATCAGGTTCCTTCCCCTCCCGCGCCCCAAACTCCAGGTCCCCGAGATCTGCCAAGGGTTTGGGGGAACATTCAACCTGTCGGTGAGTTTGGGCAGCTCAGGCAAACCATCGACCGTTGAGTGGACCCCGAGGCCTGGAACTGCCGTCCTCTCGTCCATCCAGCTGTGACGCCCCCAACCTTCCAGATCTGGGGGGCCGGGGCAGCCCCTGATCCAGCCTGAGCACCGCCTCTCCCTTAGGCCACAGCGAAGGTCACAATCAACATTCATTGTTGTCGGTGGGTTGTGAGGACTAGAGGCCAGACCCACCGGGGGATGAATGTCACTGTGGCTGGGCCGGACATGGCCTAAGGGGGTGGGAAGGGAGCAAGGACCGACCTGCCCCCCAGAATCACTCAGCCTGTTCCCTGCCCTGATGCCAGACACTCTGGGCGCCTTGGGGAGGAGGGTGGTGTCTAGGATCTTGAGGGACACAGATTGGATTGGGGGCATGAATCCTGGAGGTGGGGGTGGGGAAATCGGAGGCTGGGGGCCGGCAGCAGGAAACCCTTTCTGAAAGGGGATGGTGAATTCTGCTTCCCAGAGAGCTCAGCGAAGGTTTCTTGGCTGGGTGGCTGGGTGGGTGGGTGGTTGGGGTGTGTGAGCAGAACCAACCCTCTTCTCTGTGTCCAAGTCCTGGGCTCAGCTTTGTACCCTCCTAGCTGGGTGTCCCCAGACCCTGCTCTCTGCATATCTTGGTGCTACTGGATCCTTCCACCTGGGAGTCAGCTGGGTGACTCCTGGGCACACCCACCCTTTTGAGAGCGAGCTGAGATCTCATTTCAGGAGGGTTGGGGGGAAACAAAGAGCTGCAAGTGCTGGGGGTCCCATTAGCCCCACCTGGCTTTTGCTCTCCCTTACCCCCTCCTCCAGAGTGTTTTGTCTCCCCCCAACAACCCTAGGCCAGGGGTCTGCTGCCACCCCAGCACCCAGCCTCTGGGTAACTCTGGTAACTGGGGGCTCCGGTAACGGAGGAGGAGGCAGAATTTGAGCTTCTCTTTATACATAACCTAATAGACCAGTGACTTCAAACCTCAATCTGCTCATCCATTAAATGGGAGTTCCACTAAGACAATGGATGGGAAAACTCCCCAGGGAGGCCTGAGCTGGGGAGGGTGGTCCTTGTCACTCTGGCCCTTGAGCCAGGGGCCACCCTCCTTCCACAGACAGTAGGAGCATCAGCATACCCCCCCCATCAAAGAGCCAGGGGCACCTGGCCCCTCCCCAGCCCAAAGCAGGAAGAAAGAAGTTACTAAGTTACTGGTCACTTCAGTGCTAGTCTTTGGGGGAGGTGTTCCCAAGCCCTGTACCCACCCCCAGTGGGGCTGGAGGGGGTGGCCTCCTATAAGGAGGCGGAGGCAGGGTGGCCCCCGGTGCTCTGGGGGTGTTGGGGTGTGTGGCACTGCATCTCGGGTGCCCCTTGCAGCCTCTGCCCTGCTGTGCCCCAGCCCACCCAGAGACTATGGATCCCCTTGGCAGGTGCACTGAGGGGGCACCGAGCCCCCCTGTGACAATAAGGAACCTCCCACAGCCCGCTCCTCCCCCTTCACACCCCCTTGGAGGTAAAAGGAGGGAATAGACAGCCCAGACTCCCCGGCTCCAGAGAGGGGAAGGGAGGGGCGTGGGGCAGGGGCAGGGGCAGAGGAAGGAGCTTGGGCCAGGCAGGGTTTCTTCTCTCTCTGCCCCTCTGCCTGGCACCTGTGGCCCAGCCATGGGGACCTTTGACCTGTGGACTGATTACTTCGGCTTGGCACGCCTGGTTGGGGCTCCGCGTGGGGAAGAGGAGCCCGAGGCCAGGCTGGACCCCCAGCCGGAGCCAGCGCGGAGCCCAGAGGGTCGGGAGCCCAGCCCAGAGTCATCGCCAGCCCCCGAGCGCCTGTGCTCCTTCTGCAAACACAACGGCGAGTCCCGGGCCATCTACCAGTCCCACGTGCTGAAGGACGAGGCGGGCAGGGTGCTGTGCCCCATCCTGCGCGACTACGTGTGCCCCCAGTGCGGCGCCACGCGCGAGCGTGCCCACACCCGGCGCTTCTGCCCGCTCACCGGCCAGGGCTACACCTCCGTCTACAGCTACACCACCCGCAACTCGGCCGGCAAGAGGCTGGTCCGGCCCGACAAGGCGAAGACGCAGGACTCCGGCCACCGCCGAGGAGGAGGAGGAGGAGCGGCAGGAGCAGGTGCCTGCACAGGTGGCGGGAGTCTGCCCCAGGCCCTTCCGGCACCCACCTCTGAGGGGTTGGGGGAGACCAACTGCGTAGAGAGTTTGGAACGGCATTCTAGAAGTGTTGCCAGGGTGGGGGACTGGGACCAAGGTTTGCTGTGTGATCTTGGGCCCTTCTCTGGGCCCACGGGGAAAATGCCATCCTTTCCCAGGGATGGGGTGGTCTGGCAGGGAGACCCCGGGGCAGGTACAGCAGGCGTTCCAGTTCTGCTTGGCAGTTAAGAGCTGGGTGGCTGGAGAGAAGTTGCTCAGCCTCTCTGAGCCCTGGATTCACCGTGTGTTCACTCGTTTGCCAGTTCGCATGGCCAGCAGTGCACAAGGTGGATGGGAGGGGGCAGTTAAAACACAGGGTGCTGAGTGCTTAGTGAGCGGGTCTAGAGGAAGCACCTGACTCAGGTGAGGTGTCCTGCAAAAAGTGACTTCCGGTAGCCTAATCCAGTTCTTTGGAGGGCTGGGAAGGGTGGCTTAGGCATTGGGGCTTGTTCAGGAGCTCAGTGAAGTTCGGGGTGTCTGGGGTGAGGGAGTGTGTGTACTTGTGCGATGGAGGGGAGATGTCAGATTTCGGGGGGCAGCTAGCGTCCTTGTGGGGTCACTTAAAGTTTGGACTCGGGCACTAGGGAGCCACAGGACGAGACCAGGTCTGCGTGTGACCCTGAGCTAGACCGCGGCTAACTGGGTTCCAGGGCCTTGGAAGCTGCGGTGGCCCTCCGGGCAGAGGTGTCCGAGGCAGTGAGGAGAGAGGGGAACAGTAGGTTGGACAGGTGCACCCTGTTTTGAATTTGCTGTGTGGGGGGTCAGCTCAGGAGGACAGCTGGGGCTGAAGCTCAAGACAGAGCTGTGCCCAGGAGGCCTGAGCAGGCAGGCTCCCCTTAGACTGCACGTCTCGTTCTTCAAATGCAGGTCCCCCCCCAGGTGGGGTGGGGCCCGGGCATCTGCATTTCTAACCTCCCAACCGAAGCTCCGAGCAGCCCGGGGCTGAAATGGCAGGGGTTACTATGCTGGATGCAAAAGACCTCAGTTCCTGTGGGGTTTTAAAAGAGAAACCCCGTTCTAGCAACTTGAATGGCCTTCGAGGAAGTCAGCCCTCGGAGGCGGCAGGTCTGACTTGGCGCGTTTGGGCACCGCCTCCCGGTGGCGCAGCGGCAGTGAGCGCTTGTCAGGCGTGACAGTGCCTCTAGAAGACAGTATTCCCTGGGAGGTGTGATTAGGGCCCGCTGCCAGTCGCTACAAGCTGATGGTCTCAGAGGTTTTTTTCTTTTACCCCCTTAAGTCCTAGGGAACAGGAAAACTTGTCTCCGGGAGTGGAGGGTGGGACGGCGGGGTGCCCTCACCACGGTATTGGCACGGAAAGGCTGCCAGCGCCGGGCCACCCGGATTAATCAGTTCTGGGGGTAACGGATCCGGGACCCCAGAGCCCGGCGGCCACCAGGAGGCAGCACGGTCACCGGAGTCGGAATTCCTGTGCTTTGTCTTGGGCTCTGGGTCCCACCCGGGCCAGGAATGTCACCGGTTGCTATCTTAGGAGCAGCCCTTGGGTGGCGCCAGAGCCCCAGCAGCCGTGTGGGCTGAACCCAGAGTTCTCCGGGAGGACGGTCGGGGCCCGTGGTTCAGTGCTTCTCTCCCTCCCCCTCTGCTCTACCATCCAGGCTCCAAAGGTGCCGGGAAGTCCGGACCATCACCCTCTTCCTGCTGCCCGTCCACTTCCACCTAGGAGGCCGCCCTCCCCGGGGACGTGGACCCAGGCGCGGCGGTGGAGGCTGCATTTCCGGGAAGATCTACCCTGTGAGGACCCGCCCCCCAGACCTTTCCTCGTGTGTTGCGGGGATGGTGCTGTTTGGGGCTGGCCAGGGAACACCCCCATCCCCTCCCCACCCCTGTAAGGAGCCGGTTCTCAGGCACCCCACCCTCCCTGCCAAGCTGACGGCCCAGTGACAGTCTATGCTGCTCACAGCTGTCATCTCAGCCCGTTCTGGGCACCCAGTCAGCACTCAATAAATGCTTATGAATGGATCAACCAACGTCCGAAAAGGCCCGGTCTTGGGACAGGGTCGTGTGAACCTTGCAAGGACGGTCCTATACCTGGACCTCCTTCCCCCACCCCCATGGGTGTTTGAGTTTCGGTTCACCCCCGGGTGTAGGGGGGCTGCCTGGTGCCAAGAAACAGGAGTGGGCACTGCGGGCAGCTGTGGGTTCCAAGAGGGCCCCCAGCCTGGCCCTTCTGAACACACCACTTGGGGCCAGGTCAGCATCGTGACGCCCTTTCTGCTGACATGGCAGCCACCCCCTGCACGTTGACACACAAGACTGGCAACCTCCCTCCACCCCCCCTCTAGCCCTGCCCTGGGGGTGGGGGCTTGATTTGAGGGGGAAATTGAGGGACCGTTAGGCCGAGCCTTCCCCCAGCTTCCTCACTGAGGAGCCCCTGGGTGAGTGTGTGTGTCACTGGATGCCCCAGTGCCTACGAGACAAGTGCCAGGCAGCCCAGGACAAGGAGGGGACACGTGGGGGGCAGGGGTGGGACTATGTCCTGAGGGATGGGATTGAGCAGGGCAGCAGTAGTCTGGGTCAGCTTGGGCAGGAGCTCGAGAGGGATGGGACCCTGTTCTCGGGTTGCGGGGGGCTGCCCTCGGGGGAATCCCCCCGCCCCTGCCAGCTTCCTCCACCTCCCAACCTCGTCCCGCTGGGACGGTGGGTGGTGATGGCCTCAACTGGCCCCAGGGCCCGGGCTCCAGCCCGCTCGGCCTCCCAGGGCTGGGTAGGGGAGCAGGAATTGGACTTCGTGGGTCCCCCTCTGCCTGGGGATGGGAGCTACTAACGGTCCTCGAGGAGGGCCTGCCGCCCGGACCTGGGGGGAGAGGGGAGGAGGAAGGAAACACAGAAAGACCCCAGGGGCCCCAAGGGTCTGTGACTCAAGTTGGGTGGGACACAGCGCCCTGCCACCTGTCAGCTGTCTGCAAACTGCCGACTGCATAGTCAGAGCAGCCAGGGTGTGGCCTGCCTGGCTGTCCTCCCGCACGGTGTCCCCTGGGCATAAGGGGGGGACTCTGCCTTGGCAGTGGGAGGCCAGGTGCAGGAGCCACAGGCAGAGCCACTAATGACACCTGGGGTCTGGTCGTCCTTGCAGTGAGCGATTTCACAGAGACACCGGTTTGTGAAAGCTGGGAGGACGGCACCAGCGCTGTGTGCGCCCTGAGCTGTGTCATCGCCCAGAGTCCCCGCCTTCCTGGCTGGGCGCCTGGAAGCAGTTTGTCCCGTGGAGGTCGGGCTGGGCCGTCTGAGTGCTGCGCTCACACTCTCGCGCTGGGTGGTCACCCACGGCGTCTCAGTGGGCTCCCTGCTCCACAGACACCTGGTGTGTACTCGAGTGCGTGCACATGTGCGTGCGCGGACACAGCTGGCGGCTCCCGGACGCAGACTCCCAACTGGCCTCCCAGGGAGGCTGAGTGACACTCCAGGAGAAAGAGGTGGTTAGAGAGGTTTGGCGGGACATCGAATGTCTCAACCCCAAACAACAGGTCAGGGGGCCTCGTGACAGATCGTTTATTATCTTCCCAGGAGAACTAAAGTGAAAGTGGGAGAAACACGACAAAGGAGCCCTTTTCTACTTAGAAAAGACGCAAATTCTGAAGCATCCGTAACCTCGGCTCGGGGCCACCGGGAGCGGCTGTAGGGGGACACAGGCTCCCTCCCGCTGTGCCAGGTGGCCGGGGCAGGACCCCAGCCTCCTGTGTGTAGCTCGTGCGGGGCTGACAGCCAGGTTGGCTGAGGGGAGGTTACCGGGCCACTAAGACCCCCTGGAGCATCTTGGAGGGGAAACAAAACACCAGGTAGCCCAGGGGCACGGGCTGGGGTGCAGAGGAAAACACACGCGTGTGCGCGCACACACACACCCCGGCCGCTGTCCAGGCCCCTGGGAAGCAGCCTACAAGTCCCTCCAGGGTTGCTCCCCTCGGGGGACACTCCCAGCCCCCTTGGGGGAGAAGGGCGGGGGGCCTTTCCCTGCCGGCTTCGCCTTGCGGTAGCCGAGGCGCTTGAAGGCTTCCAGGTCGCGGTGGGCGCTCATGATGAGCCGGCTGCGGCGGAAACGGCACGGCCGGCTGTGAGGGGCTCGGTGGTCTCCGCGCGGATGGGGGCTGCCGCCCCTCACAGCGCGCAGGCTCGCACGTCTGTCCGGCTCCTCACACGCGTGCACACGGCCAGAACTGGCCTGTGGCAGAGCAGGCTGGGACGGCCCCTGGCACCCGAACAGCTCTGCGCGGACGGGGAATGCACAAGGGCGCAGCCACAGAGAAGGCCCAGCCCTCACCGCCCACTGTGGGAGTTTGCGCCTCAGTCTCCCCCGGCCCCGCCGGGCCCTCCCGCAGCCCTGTCCCCTCCACCCCTCCCCTGTGGGTCCAGCCCGGCCCTTACTTCAGGTTGGACAGCTCGACAACCAGGCCACGCACGACAGCTGTGGCGTCCTCCACCCCGGAGGCCTCACAGGTCTGGACCCCCACGTGCGCCCTGGCGGGAAGAGAAGGAAGTCGTGAGGGCCTTTCCCTGGCCTGGGGCCATCTCCTGTTCCAGATGTCTGGCCTGCCCTTCTCTGGTCACTGGCAGAGCCAGCCCCCAAGCTCTGCTCGTAGTGCAGCCGCTCTGACTGCTGCCACCGCCTCCTCCGCTCCTCGCCCTACAGCCTGCCAGCCCGCCATGCCACACCGGGGCTGTGACAGTGGACGCCTGGCCTGGCCACAGCCCCTCCTGAGGCTCTGCAGCCCCTCGGATGTGGGATGGACAGAAGAGTGGTGGCCTCCCTAAAGCCACTGCAGCCCAGGCTTGGCCGCACCTTCAGGGCTGTTAGGAGGGGAACCCGGGTCCTACTGCATGTACCGGTGGCGCCCCAGGCGTCTCATCCAGCCTCGGGGTGTGCACTGGACCCTGGGACCCTCTCTGGGGGCTTCTAGACATCCATGGGACGGGGTCGTGCTGACCCAGTGAGGCCGCTAGAGATTCAGATTCATCTCCCTCCTGGTTGTTCACGCCGTAGCGGGGCCACTTTGACAGACCTGCCTCTGGCCTGTGTGCAGACCACGCCTAGGGCGTGCGAGGAACATAACACGTGGCAATCCCAGCGAGTGTGCGAGGGCAGGGTGGGAACCCGGCCACCTCTGCTGAGAGGGGGCCACACACGGCTAAGGGCCGTGTCCCAAGTCCCCCTCCACGCTTGCCAGAGAGAAACAGAAACTCGGCCATAAATAACGGATAAGCTGCCGCCTGTGGGGATAGGCAGGCTCCGATGCCCGGTAATAGGAGAGGACAGCCGCCCCTCGCTGGCTGCGGGCAGGGCTGGGGAAGGGCGGGAGGGGAGGGCATGGGTGCGGGGTGGAGCGTGGGTGCCCTCTCTCTCACACTCACAGTGGCTGGAGGGACGGCACACCTGCTGGCCCTCCTGGGGGGACAGCCAACTGCGGAGGTGAGGGGACAAGGGCAGGTCAGAGTCCCTCAAGGCCCTGCCCAGGGCCAGCCCTGGGAATGGCGCCAAGAGCGTCTCAGCCCTGGCTCCGAGCCACATCCCCTTTCCCTCCACCGAGACTCCAGGAAGGCTCTGGCCCCTCTTCCCAGAGACCTACATGCGTGCAATGAAACCGCCCGCTGGGCTGGGGTCCCCGTCCCAGGACTGCTGGAGGGGACATTGCTTTGGGTGCAGATCGCTGGTCTCCCACGTCTGGGAGCAGGGGACACTCACACACTGAAAGATGGGGCTCCGCTCCCTCATGGGATGGAGGAAAGGAAGACCCAGTGAGGCCCGTCACCCTGTTCGGGGAAAACAGGTGAGGGTCCTGGAGCTGTGTCCTACCCACCCACCCTGCACCTACCTTGGCGGGGCCTTGGCCACTTCGATGGGGTCTCCGTTGGTACATGGGCTGGGGCCAGGCCAGCCAGGGCCCGGCCTGCTCCCCGCAGGAAACAGCTGGAAAGAGAGAGTGAGCACCGCGTGTGAGCACACCGCTGGGCGAGCCCTGCAGGGGAAGCCAAAGTCACCGCAGGACTTCTGCGGGAGAAACATGGGGTGGGGGGACTGTGATGGCACCACCTGGGGTGACTAGCCGGGGCTGCTCTCGCCCTCCTCGTCAGAAAGAAAGCGGACGTGGCAGCGCCGGGCCTGGCTCTGGTATCTTGTCCTGGGCCCAGACCCTCCCGCAGGTGGCTGTGTGGTGGGTGGCGCCACCAAGTTCTCTGGCTCCCACACTGCTAGTCTCTGCAAGTTTGTGCTTTGTTTTGGCTTGAGTGCAGTGGTGTCACCATAGCTCACTGCAAGCTTCAACTCCTGGGCTCAGGTGATCCTCCCACTTCAACCTCCTGAGTAGCTGGGACTACAGGCACGGGCCACTGCACCGGGCTTGGAGATATATATATATATATATTTTTCGAGACAAAGTCTTGCTCTGTCACCCAGGATGGAGTGCGGTGGCAGGATCATAGCTCACTGCAGCCTAGAATTCCCGGGCTCAAGCGATCCTTCTGCCTCAGTCTCCTGAGTAGCTGGGACTACAGGCAGGCACCACCATGCCATGCCTAGCTAATTTTTAAAAATTTTTTGTAGAGTTGGGGTCTTGCTATGCTGCCCAGGCTGATCTTAAACTCTTGACCTCAATCAATCCTCCCACCTTGGCCTCCCAAAGTGCCAGATTAGAGGCGTGAGCCACTGCGCCTGGCTCAGCTTCTTAAATGAGTCCGTGTGCAGCCTGTGCAGGTTCCATTGGACAGAGGGTGAGAGCAGAGACACCATAAGAAGGTGACACCAAAGTCTCCTGTGAGGAGATTCTGGCTTGAGGGTCGAAACTGGTGTCACTGCTGTATAACTCCCAAATCCCCTCCTCTCACACAGCGTGTGACCCTGGTGAGGTCTGCAGGAGGCCACCGTGACAGTCCTCTCCGTCAATCTTTGCTCTGTTCCCTGGTGCCTCTGCCTTCCCACGGGAACGTGCTCCTTGTCTGGGTCGCCCTGACTTGCTTGGGAACGCCCAGTGTCAGAGCCAAACACGCCCGGGCCTCGGTGGTGTGGTCAGGGCGGCGCCTCCTCCCCCAGCTGGGTGTCTGCCCCAGGTTCCCGAAGGTCCTGACTTCTTTGACCTTTCTGAAGCTCTGGCGGCCTGTTCTGCAGGGGCCGACTTCTTTGCCAGCTGGGTGCCACCTGGGCACGCCCGACCCCGGGCGCCCCAAGCACGTCCCAGCCTTTTCTCCTAGCCGCTGCCTGGGAGGCGAGACTGGAGGCAACAGAGGCAGTTCTCCCTGAGTGCAGGATTTGCATTTTTCAAGGGATGAGGCTCTTGTCATAAACTCTCACCCGTGCCCAGCACCTGAGCTCCTACCTTTCCCAAGCGCTGGTGTTTACACCGTGGCTGAACCACACTGCACGCGCTTTCAGTGATCGTATCCATCTGGTGATGATGAGAGCCTGAAACAGGTGGGCCTGAGGAGCCCAGGATGGCAGAGAGGGGACACTGTGCCCTCTGTGTGGCAGGAAAGGCTGAAAAATCACAGCACAGACTGGCACTGCAGAGGGTCACAAAGGACTCCTGGAAATCCCTTAGGAAAGCAGTGCCTTGGCGACCCACAGCCACCTCTTGACAAGCCGGACCCAGCCACATTCCCCTCCAAAGTGGGAACAGCTGCTGCCTCTTCAGCTGAGCCCCAGATGAAACCCTTCACTTGCAAGTGGGGAATGTGTCCTGCGAAAACACTCCTTCAGTGCTGGAATGAGACGGTATAAAATGCTCGCTCTGGGGGACACAGGTGGGCACGGGGCTACCATAGACCCCACAGGGGCAGGGGCACGTCTGATCTGTTCACCACTGTCACCTGGCACAGAGCAGGCGCTCAAGAAATACACATACTGAATGAATTTTTTTTTTTTTTTTTTTTTTTGAGATGGAGTCTTGCTCTGTCACCCCAGCCAGAGTGCCATGGCATCATCATAGCTCACAGCAACCTCAAACTCCGGGGCTCAAGTGATCCTCCTGCCTCAGCCTCCCTAGTAGCTGGGACTACTCAAAAAATTAGCCTGGCTAATTTTTCTATTTTTTGTAGAGACAGAGTCTTGCTCTTGCTGGTCTCAAACTCCTGGCCTTGAGCGATTCTCCCGCCTTTGCCTCCCAAAGTGCTGGGAGCCACTGCGCACAGCCTGAATAAATTTTGTTTAACATCTCAACAGAGTCAGCCAAAGAAACAGAGGCTGACGTCTGAAAGCTGGTTGGGCTCCGTGTCCCAGGACAGGATAGCTGGGGTGCGGCTTCAGACTCCGGTGGACCTGGGTGCCAACCCAGCCTCCTGCCCTCCCACCTGCCTCACCTGCGGCAGGTGTGTGGCCTCTTTTCAGCCTCTTCGCTGCCGCACCCAGCGTGTGGGAAGGAGCCGCCTACCTCCCAGGGCCCTCAGCCTAGGCTCAGGTGTGCCAACTGTGGGACAGTCACGCTGCCACCTGCCTCGACACGTGAACGCCAGCAACTGCCACAGGTTCTACAGTCAGGGAAGGCAACACCCAGGAAGCCTGCCAGTGGGCAGAGGCAAAGCCCTTAGAAATTCCAGCAAAAAGCCAGAATTCTTTATCTATGTTTGAAAAAGAATCATACCGGGACTCCCCAGTGACCCTATGTAGACAGGCAATGGCTCATTTCCAGCGTGGGAGTGAAGTCCCCTCCACAGGCCCAGCTGTGAAGTCACCAGCTTATTTGGTAAAAGGCGAAAGATTTATACAATCTGAAGAGAAACCAGAGCATAACTGGCTTATTCGGGCCACCCCTTTGGGTCCATCGCCCTCAGTATACCCCTCGGGAGCCTGTGGCCAGCGTCAGGTGCTAAAGGGGGAGCTTCCAGGGGTTCGCACCGCTGGGGGCTCCAGTTTAAGTGTGGGAGGGCCCTGGATGACAAAGTGCCTGTGTGTCACCACCCGGGACTCCTCAGCAACCTCACGGACAGGCCCCTTGCAGAAAGGCAAGTCTGCCCTTTCTGGAAAGCCTGCCCAGCAGAGCTTTGACCCCGACTCCTAGTTTGCTATGTCCATGGGACACTATGAGCCCCACCTTCCCTCCACGCTGGGTGGTCCAGGGAGAGGGCTCTCGGCTACTCGGCGCCCGCCCCGGGCCAGTCTGTAACTCGGAGCAGCTCTCACCTGCTCAGGCGGGGACTCAAAGTCGGAGGCGTCCAGTGCCTCCCGGATCTGGCTGTCCAGCAAGAAGTCGAGCTCCATGGCTAGGGAGCCCCCCCAGGTGGCCTGGTCCGCAGGATGAGGAGGGTGGTCGGGCTGCGGTGCCCCTGGGTCTGCAGGGGTGTCTGGACTGTTCTGGCGGGCCTGGGTCACCTGAGGGCCACCCGCCGCTTCTCTGTGCTCCAGCAGACCTGAGGCTTGGAGGGACACGCTGGGCCCCTGGGGGTCTTGTTCGTGGCTCCAGCTGCCTAACTCAGCTGCCTCTTGGTCAGGGCCTGGCACCTGTTTCTCACTGACACTTGGACCTGCATCTGGGGCTAGACAGCCACAATCTCCAGTGCCCATTGTGGGCTCTTGGTTCCCAGGGCCCACCGGGATGTCGCCAGGGGCATGGTCTTCCTGCCCCACCTCCCCTCTGCCTCTTGAGGTCTCCCCGGTGAGGGGTGTGCAGCCCAGCAGGGCCATCCTGTGGCCTTCGTCAGCATCCTTCCCCCCAGGAGAGGCAGGCCAGCTGGCATTGGCCTGCTCATCCAACCTGGCCACCTCTAGGGCCCTCTGTTCCAGCTCTGGGGTGTCCACGCTCAGGTCTGCGATGACAGCCTCCCCCAGGGAGGGGCATCCTGGGCTGCTGTGGCTCCGCTCCGCAACCCTGCCAGTCCCATGGGGTGTCTGCCAGGGGTCAGGGGGATCCTGGGCCGCACACCTGGGCTCTGGGCACCCAGTGGCAGGGCCCAGTCCCCGAGCAGGGTCTGAGGGAGAAGCTGACAGTGGAGCAATGACGACACTGTCTCCTTCCTCCTGGGACCCTCCAGGCTGGTCAGCCTCTGCCCCCCTTTGGGTACCTCCCTCCTGGGGGGCTCCTCTGTCCTGGGAGGCTCCTCCATCCTGGGGGGCACCTCCTTCCTGGGAGGTTCCTCCATCCTGGGGGGCTCCTCCGTCCTGGGGGGCTCCTCCATCCTGGGGGGCACCTCCCTCCTGGGGGGCTCCTCCGTCCTGGGGGGCTCCTCCATCTGACTCCATCCCTCTAGCATCGCTGCTTGGCAGGTGCCCTTTCTGCCCACCGCTGGCTGGAACCCAGGTCTTCTCCATCACAGGGCCGCTGTTCCAAGAGTTTCCGCCAAGCAGCATGTTGGTCCCTGGCTCCAACAACTGGTCCTGGCTGGCCGTCTCCGGGGCAGCGGGTCCTGCCCCACCTTCTGGAGGGGCCTCGGGCTGAGCATCCCCACGGCTGGGCAGGGGGCTTGCGGGATCCTGGCTGCTCTGCTCAGGGCAGGCGCCATCTGCCTGCATCGGGTCCCTGCCCTCCTGGACAGTGAGCCCTGGGGACTCCTCCTGCTGCAGACTTCCTGCCTGCCAGGTACTGGGCTCTGGAGGCGTTTCCTGTGGAGACAAAAAGACTCAGCCCTGGGGGCCTTCAATCATCAAGCATGCTAAAGAATTTTCTAGTCATTATTGCCCCTGTCCAAAGAGTCACATGTTGGCAGCGACCATTGTGCACCAAAATGGGCATCAGTACCAGTACGGAAACCTCTCCTCCCACCGGCTCCTTCTCCCTGCCAACATGGGCACTTGGGAGGGTCAGGGGTGTAAAAACCAAGGTGGCATGCACATTGCACGAATGTCAACTGCCTGGGTTTGATGAGGGGCTATAGTCACGGGAGGCGTTACCACTACGGGAAGCTGGGAGAGGGAACACCGGAACCTCTCTGTACTGGCTTTTATTTTTTTTTTTTAACATGGTAAAAAAACACATAAAATTTGCCATCTTAACTTTTTTTCTTTCTTTTGAAACAGGGTCTCACTCTGTTGCTTGGGCTAGAGTGCAGGGGTGTCATCGTAACTCACTGCAGCCTCAAAGTCTTGGGCTTAAGCAATCCTCTCACCTCAGCTGCCCTTAATTTTTTTGGTAGAGATGAGATCTCACCATGTTGTCCAGGCTAGTTTACCATAATTATTTTTTAACTCACTTGGCCAGGAACAATGGCTTACACCTGTAATCCTAGCATTTGGGAACTTGAGGTGGGCAGCAAGGTGGGAACTTGCTTGGGGCCAAGAGTTTCAGACCAGCCTGGGCAACACAGCAAGACCTCTGTCTCTATTAAAAAAAAAAAAGTCTCTCTGCCATATCAGCAAAAAAACCAAAAATGAAAATGAAAAAAAAAAAAATGGAAAAACTAGCCAGGCATGGTAGTGCGTGTCTGTAGTCCCAGCTATTCAGGAGGCTGAGGCAGGAAGATCGCTAAGCCCAGGAGTTCAAGCTTGCAGTGAGCTATGATTGTGCCACTGCACTCCAGCCTGGACAACACAGTGAGACCCTGTCTTTGGAAAATAACAATAATAAAAACACTGTGGTAAAATACACCTGATGTGAAATGTAACTGTTAGCCTGAGGAGCTACGAACAGCCCTTATCACACATCTTCAATCCACAGTGACCCTAATGCCCCTCCTTAAATAAAACTTGTAAGAAGTAATACACAAAGATCCTTCGTGTCTTTTACCCAGTTTCCATAATGGTAACCTCTTGTGGAACTCAAACACGGTATCGTGAGAAGGATATTGATGGTGATAAGATGCACTGGCCTTATTCAGATCTTCCCGTTCGGATGTGTACTCGTTTGAGGGTGTGTATTAAGTTCCTCACAGTTCTGTCACCTGTGCAGCTTTGTGTATTTGTGTAGCCCCTGCCACAGTCAAGGAGCTGCACGGTTCTAACACTACAAGGATCCTTTTATACTAGCTGCTCTTTCTAGCTGCATCCAACTCCCATGCCCCCTCCCACCCTGTCCCCAACCCCTGGCAACCACGAGTCTGTCCTCCATCTCTCTAATTTTGTCACATCAATAATGTTATGTAGATGGGATCCTATGGTAGGTAGCCTTTTGGGACTGGCTTTTCCCGCTGTGCATGTTGCCCAGGAGAGCCACTGCGTTGTCAGGTGCATCACTAACTAGAGTCTGGTCCTTTTGATTGCTCAGCCTTGTTTCCCGGTGGGTGGACTATGGCTCATTGAACCCGTCAAAGGATATATGGGGTGTTCCCAGTTTGGGGCGATGGCAAACACAGCATCTGTCAATGTTCACCAACTACTATTTTTTAGGGGTGTATGTTGCCAGAGGCTTATCATGAGTTCCCCCAGAATTCATGATGGGAAGGAAAAGAGAGCTGTAAGGGTGCCCTGACTCGCACCAAAGCCCCTGAGAAAGAGGGGATCAGGGACGGAACGTGGGCTGCCTTTTTTAAAAGAAGTTATTATCTTTGATTGGCACATAATGCCTTTCTGGGATCCACCATTTCCATGCAACCTGGGGCAGAGGGCTCTGGTCTCGACCCTGGCAGAGCAGGAGTGGTTGTCCTGAATGCGGCCAACAGCCTGCGAGGTCCCAGCAAGTCAGGTGCACACCCAACGAGCCAACTGTAGCTGCCGAGTACTGAAACCTGCAGGTGGGGAGGGGCAGGCCTAGCCATGGCCAGAGAAAACCAATGTTCAACACGGCTGCAGAGGCAGGGCCAAGGGGCTGCATGTGCGCAGGGCTCTCCGGCTGTCGGGTTTTAGGGCCTTACCAGGCTGAAGGCCCCACTCCCCAGGTCCTCTTCCCTGGTCTGTGCTTTTCTTGCCACCGTCTTCCTGGGGTTTGAAAACTGGGGGACAAACCTCCCAACTGAGTTCTGTTAAACCAGATACAACAAGAACAAAGCAGCAATAAAGATAAGAGAAGAATGAGGTCTCAGGGAAAAAACAACCCCAAACCGGTTCCTTTCCCATGGCCTTGAAAGAACTTGGTCCTTGTCCTCTGGCCTGTGCACATTCCCTCCAGCCCCCTAGGCCGAGAGCAGCTCTACAGGATGAATAGAGACAGGGCACCTGAGCTTAAGGGAGGCATACGCATCCTCGAGGCCACACAACAGGCTCACCTGGGAAGGAGGAAGGGCAGCTGGCTCCTTCTCCGGTGGCCCGGGGAGCCTGCACGGAGCTCCTGTTTCCTCATCAGGGGAGCTGTGTGTACAGAGACAAAACTGAGGGGCATGTGAAGTCTTCCTAGGCTGTCAACTCACGCATTAAGACAAACAGAAAATAAAATCCAGGAGGAAATGAGTGCTAAGAGGCTCCAGAAGACCTACTTCAAAAGGTTGGGATGGAGGAGGGGCAGTGGCCTGATCACATTTAACTGCCAAGGAGGGTGCAGAGTCTCACACCAATGATACAAATGACCTCATCTGGCAGCATTTTTAAAATCCCAGGAATTGGCTCCTGACAAGAGATTCTCTCTCTTTTTTGTTTTTTTAAAGAGACAGGGTCTTGCTTTGTCACCCAGGCTGGAGTGCAGTAGCATGATCATAGTTCACTGCAGCCTTGGATTCCTAGGCCCAAGAGATCCTCCTCCCGCCTCCAAAGTGCTGGGATTACAGGCATGAGCTACTGCACCCTGCCAAAAATGGGACTGTCATTTGGACCGCCACTCTAGCTCCCAATATTGCACACTGTAGAGAAAGGATGTTGTGAATACAAGAAATACGATATTGGCGAGAGCCTGTAGTCCCAGCTACTCAGGAGGCTGAGGCAGGATCACCTGAGCCCAGGAGTCTGAGGCTGCAGTGAGCTATGACAATGCCAACTGCACTATAGCCTGGGCAACAGAGCAAGACCCTGTCTCAAACAAAAGCAAAAAAACCCAAAAACTACAACGTCTAAAAAAACTGGTCAGACAGGGTTATATCTAAGTAAACGTGGATATATATTTTGTAAAAAAAAAAAAAATCAATATCTGGAACTAAAATTTCAGATAAGTTCAACTTTGGAAGTGGTGCCCAGAAAAGCATGAAGATCTCCCAAAGGGCTCGAATTGCTCCAGGGAGGTTAGAAAGGCAGGTGAAGGGCAAAGTCTAGACCTGAAGAGGAAGAGTCTGTCGGAAAATTTAAAATTGGGGTGGGTCATCTGAGCAGCTTCTGGGGCGCTGGCAAGATTTCATTTTCCAACATAAATATCTTAAGCTCTGTTTGCTTCATGTTGTTTTTCTGTCTTTTTCTGTATACATGGTATTTATTTATTTATTTATTTTTGAGACAGAGTCTCTCTCTGTTGCCCGGGCTAGAGTTCCATGGCGTCAGCCTAGCTCACAGCAACCTCAAACTCCTGGGCTCAAGCAATCCTCCTGCCTCAGCCTCCCGAGTAGCTGGGACTACAGGCATGTGCCACCGTGCCCAGCTAATTTTTTCTATATATTTTTAGTTGTCCAGCTAATTTCTTTCTATTTTTAGCAGAGACCAGGTCTCGTTCTTGCTCAGGCTGGTCTCGAACTCCTGGGCGATTCTCCCACTTTAGCCTCCCAGAATGCTAGGATTACAGGCGTGAGCCACCGTACCCAGCCCATGGTATTTTTTAATGCAATGTTTAAAAAACAAACAAAAAGGCCGGGCGCAGTGGTTCACACCTGTAATCCTAGCACTCTGGGAGGCCAATGCGGGCAGATTGCTCGAGGTCAGGAGTTCGAAACCAGCCTGAGCAAGAGTGAGACCCCGTCTCTACTATAAATAGAAAGAAATTAATTGGCCAACTAATATATATAGAAAAAATTAGCCAGGCATGGTGGCACATGCCTATAGTCCCAGCTACTCAGGAGGCTGAGGCAGGAGGATCGCTTGAGCCCAGGAGTTTGAGGTTGCTGTGAGCTAGGCTGACGCCACGGCACTCACTCTAGCCTGGGCATCAAAGCGAGACTCTGTCTCAAAAAAAAAAAAAAAAAAAAAACAAATAAAAAGGGTGGGAATCCACAGAATTCACCATTCTTGTGGACTTAGAAGGCTGGGTGGGCAGCGGCCATGACCGGGACAGCCCACTGGCCAAGAGAGGAGCACAGTGACATTGTCACATCTGTCTGAGAGGATGGCTTCGGTGTGACACAGCCTCTCTTCACATGGCTCACAGAGCAGGGCTGTCAAAGGACCCGAGTGTTTCTGGCCTTGTGATCCAGCCTTTAGTCCTAATATTATAATGACCTAAGATCAGACAGACATACGCACACTCCGCTTAGAAAACAGTTCTGTTGGTCAAACCAGGTGCCTCAATTTTTCTCCTCAGGAAATCTGGTAGTCCAACCCTCAATGCCTTCTCTGAAGACTTCAGCTAGCAGGAACCTTGCTTCTAACTCCAGCTAACTCTTCCTACTTTCCCATAGTTACACATATGTGGTTTAACCCCTGTGGACATACTAATCATTCTTGAGGTCTTTCTTTCCTCTCCACCATGCTTAATTACATATTTAATGAAAGAAATGAGGAACCCAGGAATCCGTAGTTGTTAAGAGCACCGGAAATGGATGCAGCCAGAATCCCAGCCTGCCCTCACCAGCTCAGAGGCCTTGGGCAAGTCACTTCATCTCTCTAAGCCCTCAGGGTCCCCACCTGTAAATCGGGGATTAAAAAAACATATTTCACAGCGAGGTAAGAATTTAATAAGCTGATGCGTGCAAAGTGCTTAGGAGCACACTGCCTGTTACACACTCATTGTTTTTCTTTTTTATTGGTTATTATTTCTCAGACCAGTGACTCCTTCCGTCCCTTCTTGGTTGAGGGGGAGGAATGTGGAAGGAATACAGATTTGACCAGCAGACAGACAGATTACGAGTTTCACTCTGTAACCTTGAATAATTCAATGTTATCTTTGCCCATGGTTAAAATAACAACCTTTCTCCACCAGCGAGGAAAGCTACCAGAGCAAGATCTGAGGGCCCTGAGCTCCGGGGAGGGGGGAGCTCACAGCACTGGATGGGTCATGTTGGTTCCCTTCCCACTGCGTCCCTGGTCACTAGGCGGCTGTGTGTATCAGTGAGGAGGCCTGCTGGAATGTTCTGAGCCACCTACCTGGAGACCGCCTGTCCCGGTTCCTCCCTGCTGTGCTGCGTAGAGGAAGCAGGTCCTGGCGTGCCTTCTGACTCTTCAAGGTGATGCAAACAGTCCGACTTGGAACCCTGGGGACCCCCATCAGAGTCTCCTAGCCTTGGGTTCTTTGGAGGTTTTGCAGGATGGATTCCTTCTCCTGGTTTAGGGACAGGAGGGAGATGAAGGGGTGGCAGACACTGGGAGCCAAGGCCATTGCTGCTCTGTAAGTGGGCAAGCTTATTCCAAGGGGATGGAACTCCTGCTCTGTTGCTCACCAGGTGAGCAAATGAAGGGACAGAACCTCATCCAGGAGGTGGGACCTACAAGTTTACACACAGCCATGGGATTTAAGAGCCTTTTTTTTTAGAGACAGGGTCTCATTCTGTCGCTCAAGCTGGAGTGCAGTGGGGCCATCATAGCTCTCTGCAGCCTCAAACTCCTGCGCTCAAGTGATCCTCCTGCCTCAGCCTCCCAAGTAGCTGGGACTACTCAAGGGCTTTTTACCTATGGACTGGCCTTGACTGAGCTGACTCCTGAGGTGGTGTGGCCTGGCTCCCAACTACATGGGACAGTCCGGTTCAGCAGACTCTCTCTCTGGGGAAGTGGCTAGAGGTTTGTGGTGGGTCTCAGCTCAAATGGCCCTGCACAGGTGCCTTCCCCGACTTCTCCACTGAGCATCTCTTTTCTGGCCCACGAGTCTGTCATAGTCACTTCTCAGCTTTTATGCAAGTATCCCTTGTACTGGGTCATCTACTCCCCCACCCTCTCCACTATAACTGGGGTGCGTGTGAGGAGGGACCTAATCTGTCTCACTCTCTTCTGGGTCCCAAGTACCTAAAGGAACATGTAGTACACTGTTGGCACTCAATACATACTTAGTAGGTGACTGAATAAACGCATGTAGAAAATGCACATCACCAGGTGCAGGCAAGACTAAATTACGCGCCACTCTGGTTTTCCGCAACACCTGCAGAATACCCATCCTGGAGAAACTGGGACCCAGAGTCACCAGGTGCTAAAGGGGTGACGCCTTGGCTACTTCTTGGACCCTTGCACCTCTGCCCTCCCTTCCCCATCACTGAAAGCAACTGGAGTATGTCTTTTTCTTGTGCTTGAAAGGCTAAAGCTGCTTATTGATATCTATTTGTTGAATGGAGCAAACTCCCTTACATAGAAACTGCCAATAGCAGCTGGCTTGTAAGATCTCCCCAAACCTGGTCCTGACCTAATCACGTATTCAATGAGCAAATGATAAGGGTTGACCCTAACGAGTTCCATGCTAGACACTGTCCTAAGAACTTGTATGTATTACAACAAAGGTGGCTGTTATGCCAGCCTTACAGATGGAAATACTGAGGCACACACAGGCCAAGGAACCAAGACTGGGACCCAGGCCACCTCCAGAGGTGGCACACTTAAGAGTACTTGAGCATTTACCAAACACCTTCTATGAACAACAAAAAAAAAGACAAACCAGTAGCCAGGAGTGGTGTTGTGTGTCTGAAATCCCAGCTACTCAAGAGGCTGAGGATGGAGGATTGTTTGAGGCCAGGAGTTTGAGACCAGCCTGGGTATCACAGTGAGACCCCATCTCTACAAAAATAACTAGGCGTGGTGGTGCACACCTGTACTCCTAGTTACTTGGGAGGCTGAGGCTAGGAGGATCGCTTGAGCTTAGGAACTCGAGGCTGCAGTGAACTATGATCACACCACAGCATCCCAGCCTTGATGACAGAGACCTCATCTCTTAAAAAAAAAAAAAAAAAAAAACAGGCAGACTTCGGACTCTTCCTAACCCCAGGTCTGTACACACCTCCACACCTCAAAGTAAACCGATGGAGTAAGTCCCCCTGCCCCCAACATCAATTGCTAGTGTCTTCCTCTGTCCTTACTCAGCTGTTTGTGCTTCACTAAACCACAGCGATTTTCCTGTAATTTCTTCTAATTCAGTTATGGCATGTGTGTGCCCACTGAGAGCCTTATCCCACTGCTGTGTATTTGATTAGCTCTCTCTGTGAGAAACGTTTTCCTTTTCCCCCTAACTATATCTTGAGGGTCCCCAGGGCAGGAGCTGAATCTTCTGTACCCTTTGAGCTCATCCTCACCCCTGCCCCGGCCCCCCCAGGTGGCTACCCCAGCAAGCCCTGCACCCTGAGTAAGCCTCCGATGGATGTTGCTTGCACAAACACATTCCCACCTTGTGGTCTGCCAGAAAAGGCAAATTATAGCAGCTTTTGTTTATTTGGTTTTTTGAGATTCCCAAACACTTGCTCACTTGGCCGATCCAATGGACATTTGTACCAAGTAAAAGGCAAAAATATCAACAGAAGCAAAGAGCCTCCTATTTCCTTCCTGTGATCTGTTCCCATGGGACTAATTTAAGAAAAAATGAGGCAGAACCTTGTGTTCAACACCACAGGCTGAAGAGATTGGAGGGGGAAACGGACTCTTTCACCACCTGCCAGAAACTTCTTCCTCTCTCCCCACCCCACCCAGGACACACAGAAAGAACTGTCCAGGGCCAGCCCAGAGGTCCAGAGAGCTGGGCAGTCCACTGCCAAGAGAGGCCCCAAATGACCTGCCGTGGGTGGGCCTGGCTCTCCCCAGTTTCTCTCTCCAAGGTCAGAGAAATTCCTGTGCCTTCAAGCAGCTTGTTGCCAATCTCCGCACAAAACATTTCCAATCTGTTGATAATTTTTCTGTCCCACATCTTGGGGAAGAAAAAGAGCACCACTCCCTAAATTCATCACTGACTAAGTTAAAAAATCGTTTTTAAATTTTTAAGAAGTTACCTTAAGAGAATGACAGGGAAATGGAGCCATACTATATATTATTGGCTGTTTTTCTTTTCTTATAGATATATTGACAAGACGGTTACACTCTACTTCAAAGTGAAAAATGGCAGTTGCAGTGGGATGATTCTATTTTCCAGTAAAACCATATTTGTGTTTGCAATTTTTCTGTAAGCCCTGAGTTATTTCAAAATGAAAAGGTTTTTTTTTTTAAGTCTGGAAGGATGATCGTTAACTGCAGCATACATCTGGGCACTAACTCTGGTCAGCTCTTGGTGTTTTACAGACACTAATGCACTCCTGTGCTCTAGGGCAGGATTCGCAACCTTGGCACTGTTGACATTCGGGGCTGGATCATTCTCTGTGGTCAGGGCCATCCTGTGCACTGTAGGATTTTGAGCAGCACCCCGAGCCTCAACCCACTAGATGCTGGTATCACCACCCCCCAACACACACACACACCCCAGTTGTGAAAACCAAAAATGTCACTCAATGTTGCCAACTGTCCCCAAGGGGGCAAATCACCCCTCCCACTCGATTGAGAACCACTGCTCTAAAGGAAAGGGTAGCACTTGTATTACCCCTAATTTACAAAAGGGGGAAACTGAGGCACAGAGTAAGTCATCCATGATGACACAGTGAGCAGGAGAGCTGGGATGAACTCAGATTTGGGGCCCCAGAGTGAAACAGTCAGCCACGTATCAGTGGCTTTGTAGCACATCAAGCTCTATTCAGGGGTCATCTCACACTGTGTCCCTGCTCTGAAGCCTGGGGGGGGGAGCTTCCCTAAGCTGTGGGACCCCACCAGGGACTGGTAGAAGCTCCAGAAAACTTTTACTTTCTCCCGTATGCCCTTCTCTGTAATTTCTATTTTTCTTTCTAATGTGTATTAAATCCCAGTTTTCTTTTAAAGACCTTGGGGGCATATTAGCCATTTCTGCAATAAATAAACCCACATGCCTCCTATAAGCACAAGCACCCATCAAGGAGTGTCAACTTGAATGAGCGAAAATACCTGAGGTCCGAAGCTTCTTCCTCTTATTCATTTTATCTGTCCCTTCAGAAATCTGGAAACAAGCAAAATCTCCCATCATTATAAGCAGTCCCTGTCCCCATCCAGTGGCCTTAGCTGAGGGCAGAGGCTACCCTCCACCTCCATCTCAGCCCATCTGGCTGCCCCGAAGGGTCAGATGAGCCCCCACAGGACACAGGGTGGGACACAGGATCACAGGCACCTTGGGCCATGGTCAAGTGGGAATTCAAACCTCCTCCACGCTGCAGAGGGGTCTGCCCCTCTTCTGCCCAGGGGCCGAGAGGTACATGGGCCCAGGGGAGGCCTCCATGGGAAGCCCTGGGGACCCCAGCTCTCCTGCCTGGGCTGAAGCCCCTCTATCCAGGCTGGGGTATCTGGGTCCCCTCCAGGGACACTTGAGGTCTTTCCAGCGGTCATCTGGGGCCCTTCAAGGTTATCTAGGGTTTTTAAAGGGGCCGCTTGGGGCCCTTCCAGGGACAGCCAGGGCCTTGGAGGGGCAGGAGTCGCCACAGGCCGATTTCTTCCAGCCTTGGGGGCCAGGCAAGCCCACCCCGACCTGGGCCACAGAAGTCGTTGAAGTCTCTCTGTCCTTATCAGGAACAAAGTCTGCCTGGGCCTGTTGGCGGATAAGTCGCTTGAATTATTTGCGTCACACTTTTCTGAAAAAACAAAGGGCCAAGTTGGTCCTCGCGGAAGCCTGGGCCGAGCGTGAGGAGGCGAAGGAGGCCCGAGGCCAGGGCGCTGTGGCCCCGGCTCCTGGCGACCAGGTGCCCACTAACACCACCCTGGCAGCAGAAAAGTGAGGACTCTTCACACCGGTAGCCCCGGTGAGCCCGGAGCCTGTGAGAGATCACTGGGAGCAGCTAACCACACGGCGACCACCGCCCCTCACACCTGCGCGCGCTCCACCTCTTTCCCGCGCCTCGCGAGGCCACGCCCCGCGCGCGCGCAGTACCAGCGCCGCCGCTCACACCCGCGCACGCCCCGCCCCTTTCTCCGGCGCAGCCAGCGGCACCGCCCCACCGAGCGCGTGCGCGTCGCGCATGGCCCGCCGGGATTTGTAGTTTCGGTGCGGCGGCCCCGGCGAGTCCAGTGGCCGCGCTCAGGTGCTGAGGCGACCGAAGGCCAAGGCGGAAGTGGGGCGACCAACCCGGGAAGCCAGGGCACGGGGTCGGCAGTCGCGAGGCGACGAAGAGGAGCGCAGGGCTTAGGAAGGGCGCGTGCGCGACGACAGGCCCCGGGGGAGGAGGCAGGGGAAGGCCGGGCGCCGGGGCCGGTGGTCCGGGCATCAAGCCTGGAAGATGCACAGGAGGAAGGGACCCCCAGGACCCCCGGGCCGAGGCGCCGCCGCCGCCCGCCAGGTGAGTCTGCGCTCCACGGTCCCAACGGGGGGATCCCTCCCTACCCTCGTCACACGCTCAGGGCAGGGCCCCCCCCAAAGGGAAGCCCGATCTCCGCCCCCCCTGAGCCACGGCCCCCGCCCCCAGATGAGGCTCCGCCCCCAGTGTGCGGCCTGCTGGCCTCGGGCCCCCCAGCACTTGGCGTCCTGCCCCGGGCACGAAGCCACCTGTTGCCACAGCAGCTCCAGTCGGGGAGGGGAGGGTCAGTCCCCTCGGACCTGGCTTGTCAAACCCTTGCACCAGTCGAGCCATGTCAGACTCCTTTTATTCCCATTGTACATACGGGGACACTGAGGCTCAGAGAGGTGACGACATCTGTCCAAGGTCACAGGGATTAACAGCTTGCCCAGATCTAAATGCAGATCCAGAGCTACCAGCCATAAGCTCACAGGACCGTGGCTGAGCCCTTTCTTACTCTCCAACTCCTCTGCCCCAGGCAGGGGGGAGTTTGACTTTTCTCAGCTTTGATGGAAGGAGCCCAGGCTTAGTGTTCAGATATTCAAATCTGGGTGACTTGAAGTTCCCTCCTGGCCTCTTCACTTTGGACACTTGACTTCACAGCTCTGAGCCTCAGTTTTCTCATCTGTAAAATGGATACCTCTTAGAGAACCCCACGTCCCAGGACAATTGGTGAAGATGCATTGGGATAGTTTATAGAAAGTGCTAGGACAGTGCTTGCTTTGGCAGCACGTATACTAAAATTGGAACAATACAGAGAAGATTAGCATGGCCCCTGTGTGGGGCCATGACACGTAAAAAAATTTTTTTATTGGCCGGGCACGGTGGCTCACGCCTGTAATCCTAGCACTCTGGGAGGCCGAGGTGGGCGGATTGCTCGAGGTCAGGAGTTCGAAACCAGCCTGAGCAAGAGCGAGACCCCATCTCTACTATAAATAGAAAGAAATTAATTGGCCAACTAACGTATATATAGAAAACATTAGCGGGGACATGGTGGCACATGCCTGTAGTCCCAGCTACTCGAGAGGCTGAAGCAGGAGGATTGCTTGAGCCCAGGAGTTTGAGGTTGCTGTGAGCTAGGCTGAAGCCACAGCACTCACTGTAGCCTGGGCAACAAAGTGAGACTCTGTCTTGAAAAAAAAAAAAAAGAAAAGAAAAGAAAAAGAAAGTGCTAGAACATAGCACTCCATAAATGTCATCATTATTACTGTTAGGTGGGATCATACATAATTGCCAATATTTGGCCATTTTTGATCAAAGGGCGGGCAACTTCATACAGTTCAACGTAATATTACCACATCATGATTGGTCATTAACCAAAACAAAAACAGGTCTGCAGGGCAGAGACCCCAAATTTGGCTTCTACGTTGTTGTCAGGGCCTCTAATTGTTCTTAAAGCTCCAGGCTTCCCGCACGAGGATGCTGGAAGGCAAAGTCCAGGTGTGCAGAGCAGCTTTGCTTTGGCAGGGTGTGGGGCCTGCTTCTCCCAGTGAACTTGGCTAGCAGCACATCACAGGTGTGGACTCAGAGCACGGAGCTGGGTCTGCCTGCCCTTAGCCCCGTGTTGATCTGTGCCAGAAGGCCTGGCCCATCTTGGGACACCTCTTCTGGGCCTGTTCCAGCTTCCTGGTGCTCCCCCAGGAGACTTTGGTTCTTTCCTCCCAAGGAGGCTCTGGGTCCATCATGGCTGCCTCTGGCCTAGTGGTGCATCCCCAGATCTGACTGGACCCTCGCTGTTCCCCCAGCTGGGCCTGCTGGTTGACCTCTCCCCAGACGGCCTGATGATCCCTGAGGATGGCGTTAACGAAGAGGAACTGGAGGCTGAGTTCTTGGCCTTGGTGGGGGGCCAGCCCCCAGCCCTGGAGAAGCTTAAAGGCAAAGGTAAGATGGTTAACGCACCTCTGAACGTTTTATCTCCCGCTGTGTGCTGGACTCAGAGCTGGGCGCTGGGCAGGTGGGGGCTAGAAGACAGATAAGACCCCTACCCTGGGACCCCATGGACTAGGTAAGAAAGAGGGTAAGTGATCAACTCTGGACCCAGATGGGAGTTTGAACCCCAGCTATGCCACTTATTGGCCATGTCGGCCTCAGTTTCCCCATCTGTAAAGTGGGAACAATAACTGTGGTTACATGACAGGAGTTAGTTCATCTTCTAGGGTCTGTGAGTAGTTCACACAGGGCCACCTGACATGTAATAAGACCAGGTCCTCATCAGTCCAACCCGCTGTCCCACGATCAGGTCTGGGATGGGGGAGAGACCTGTGAGTGGCCGTGGGCTAAAGGAAGTACCCACCATGGAGAGAGCCAGGTGAAGAGGTGGGGAGCACTTCCGGGAGGGGTCACAGCAGGTGCAAAGGCCCTGATGCAGATAGCCGGAGACACAGGACGCTGAAGGGGTCAAGTGAAGCTGGAGCCCAGAGGGGAAGTGGAAACTTTAAACATTTTTGCGAATACAGCCAGTCCTGATTGTTGGTGGATTTCATATTTGTGGATTCACGGCTCCCTCAAATTTGTCTGTAAGTCCCAAAATCAATAATTATGTCATTCACCGACCCACGAAGAGCAGTGAAAAGTTTGAGTCTCCTGACGCATAAAGTGGAACGACGCTCTGCCTTCTCCTTCCAGCTTTTATACCGTAAACAAGGGTCCCTTTTGGAGCCTGTTCAGCGCCATATTTTTCTCATTTTGGGGCTTTTTGTTGGTAATTTCGCTGTTCATCACGGCTCCGGGCGTGATGCGGAAGGGCTGTCTAGTGCGCCTAAGTGCGAGAAGGCTGTGATGTGACTAACGCCCAAAGTGTGGGTGTCAGAGGTCCTTCATTCCGGCGTGAGTTACTGTACTGTTGGCTGTGCGTGCATTCACAGTTAATGAGTTAACTATGTATATATTCGAGGTGTCTCGAAGCAGAGACACACATAAAGTATTAATCAGTAGATGTAAATGTTGTGACCGGGGGCTCATAGGAACCTGGGCCTGAATTTCCCCTAGGAGCAGTGGTCCCGTGGATTCACTAGTTCAGTCTTCAGAGCCACTTTATAGAACATAAGTACCGCAAATAATGAGACTAACACGAGTAACAAGATGCTGACCGTATGCTCTTCTAAGAGCTTCATTTACCTTCCATCCCCCCAACCTACCTCTAAGAGAGAAACTGTCATCACCCGCATCTAACAGATGGGGAAACTGAGGCCCAGAGAGGGAAAGCAACTCGCTCAGGGTCCCACAGTGAGAAAGTTGCAGAGCTGAGGTTCGAACTTAGGTGGCCCAGCCCTGGAACCGGGACTGGGTGAGGAAGAGAGGTGGGGTCACCATGCAGGGAGGGCCCGAGGGTGTCCAGGATGGGGAGGTGGGCGGCTCTTGGGGCATCTGGGTCCAGCTGGGGCCTCCCCTTGCCGCCAGGCCCCCTGCCCATGGAGGCCATCGAGAAGATGGCCAGACTCTGCATGAGAGACCCAGACGAGGAAGAGGAGGAGGGGACGGATGAGGATGACGTGGAGGCGGATGATGACCTGCTCGTAAGCACCCACGGCGGGTGGGGGTGCTCTTCATCCATCGCCCCCCTCCACTGGGCCCTCACATCCCACCCCGTCCACGTGTCCCTGCAGGCGGAGCTGAATGAGGTCCTTGGAGAAGAGCAGAAGGCATCGGAGCCCCAGCCACCTGTGGCCCAGGTACAGCTGCAACGACCCTGCTCCTTTGAACCGCAGGCCCCCGGACAGCCCGGTCTTCAAGGCCCACCGTGCCTCTCTCGGCTGTGCGCCATGATGCCTCTGACCCCAGTTTCCTCCGCCGGGAAACAGGGACCTGGACTTCTGCCCCACCGAGGAAGGAGAGCCTGGCCCAGGGGTGGCCTGTGGCTGACTGTTAGTGTGGGGAGGGGCTAGTGGCAGTAGCCTGAGTGAGGTCACCACCCAGACCGTGCCCCTGGTCCCTCTTGCAGCCGAAGCCCTCAGCCCCGGCCCCGGGGGTGGAGGCCACCTTGCAGGAGAGGCTGGCGCTCTACCAGACAGCAGTGGAAAGCGCCAGGCAAGCTGGAGACAGCGCCAAGGTGCGGCGCTATGACCGGGGGCTTAAGGTGAGTAGGTAGAGGACAGGGTGCGGGGACCCCCTACCCCGACTCCCCCTACACCAAGCTCCCAGCTTCTCCCAACCCCACCCTCATGCCTTGTCTCAGACGCTGGAAAACCTGCTGGCCTCCGTCCGGAAGGGCAACGCCATCGACGAAGAGGACATCCCACCGCCCGTGGCCATAGGGAAGGGCCCAGCAGCCGTGCCCAGCCACAGCCCTGCACCCACCCAGCCAGCCCCTTCAATCTCGCCAGCCACAGAGCCCAGGGTCACCCTGGAGGGGCCTCTTGCCACCGCCCAAGCTTCATCCCCAGCCTCAGGCAAGCCCCAGCTGCCCCCAGGTAGGCTGGGCAGGGCCGGGCTCGTGCGGGTACCGATGGGCTATTCAGGGCTAGGCCACTCGGCCAGGGTGCAGGCCTTGCACAGACTGTTACATGTTTTCAACATTTCCTGTCCGGGAGTCCTCGTGTCCCTGGAGTACTTTCCAAGGGGAACACAGACAAACAGAGAGGTTTTTTTGTTGTCACGGTACTCTACGTGATATTTACCAGTTTAGGCTGGGCACAGTGGCTCGTGCCTATCATCCCATCACTTTGGGAGGCCGAGGCAGGAGGATCGCTTGAGTCCAGGAATTGGAGACTGCAGTGAGCTACGATGACACCACTGCACTCTACCCAGGGTGACAGAGCGAGAGTATGTCTCAAAAAAAAAAAAAAAAAAAAAATTGCACTCATTGCCTTAAATGTAGAGAAACTTCCCCTGAAAACATATTGAGCATATTATTTGAAACTATAACTAACACACTGTTTCAAAAGCAGCAAGTCCTGGGTTTCCCAACTTTTGCAAACACATTTGCATGAATGTATTTTGGTCGTATAAACATACGATAGGGTAGGCAAAAAAGGGTTTCAAGGACACAGATATATCATGTTAGGATAAAATTTTGTGAGGAATATGGATTGAAATAAGAGGAGAAGATTCCCAGTTGCTAAAAGTGGGACCCAAAATACATTTTAAAAGCATTGGTATGTACCCAGAAGAACTGAAAGCAGGAAGTGAAACAGCTATTTGCATATTCATGTTCACAGCAGCGTTATTCACAATGGCCAAAAGGTGGACACAACCCAGTGTCCATCAACAGATGAGTAAATCAGCAGACCATGGTCCGTATCCATGCAATGGAATATTATTTTGCCTTAAAAAGAAAGGGAATTCTGACACTCACCACAGCACGGGTGACCCTTGAGGACATTACTCTTAATAAGATAAGCCAATCACAAAAAAACAAATACAGGCCAGGCGCGGTGGCTCACGCCTATAATCCTAGCACTCTGGGAGGCCGAGGCGGGTGGATTGCTCAAGGTCAGGAGTTCAAAACCAGCCTGAGCAAGAGTGAGACCCGTCTCTACTAAAAATAGAAAGAAACTAATTGACCAACTAAAAATATATATACAAACAATTAGCCGGGTATGATGGCGCATGCTTTGTAGTCCCAGCTACTCGGGAGGCTGAGGGAGGAGGGTTGCTTGAGCCCCAGGAGTTTGAGGTTGCTGTGAGCTAGGCTGACGCCACGGTACTCACTCTAGCCTGGGCAACAGAGTGAGACTCTGTCTCAAAAAAGAAAACCAAAAAATCCCCCCAAATACTATATGATTCCACTTATATGAGGTTCCTGGAACAGTTAGACCTATAAACAGGAGAATGAGGCCGGGCGCGGTATCTCACACCTGTAATCCCAGCACTCTGGGAGGCTGAGGCAGGCAGATCGCTCAAGGTCAGGAGTTCGAAACCAGCCTGACCAAGAGCGAGACCCCGTCTCTACTAAAAAATAGAAAGGAAGTCAAACTTTTTAAACAGGGGAAGAAAAAAAAAAGAATAAAAAAAGAATTAAGAATAAATAATTTTAAAAAATTAAAAAAATAAAAAAAAGAAACAAATTAATTGGCCAACTAAAAATATATAGAAAAAAAATTAGCCAGGCATGGTGGCATGTGTCTGTAGTCCCAGCTACTCGGGAGGCTGAGGCAGGAGGATCGCTTGAGCCCAGGAGTTGGAGGCTGCTGTGAAGGCTAACACCACGGCATTCTAGCCTGGGCAACAGAATGAGACTCTGTCTCAAAAGAAAAACAAAAAAACAGGAGAATGGTGGGTGTCAGGGGCTATGGAGGGGGATGGGGAGTTAGCCTTTCATGGAGACAGTTTCAGTTTGGGAAGATGAGAAAGTTCTAGAGATGGATGGTGACGATGATTGCACCACAATGTGAATGTACTTAATGCTGCTGAACTGCACACTTAAAGATGGTTAAGATGGTAAATTTGGCCAGGTGCAGTGGCTCATGCCTGTAGCCTGTACTCCTAGCTCTTTGGGAGACCAAGCTGGGAGGATTACTTGAAGCTAGGAGTTTAAGACCACCCTGGGCAACATAGTAAGACCCCATCTTTAAAAAAAAAAAAAAAGGATGGCAAATTTTATGTATGTTTTACCACAATTTAAAAAAAAGTAAGAACTGAATATAGGTCTGTTATAGTTAAAAGACATTAATTCCATTTAAATGTGTAGTGTGACAGTTTTCCTTTTCAAGTTGTCAACATTTGCAAGACACCGGGAATAAAAACTTTGGCCAATTTTTATTTATTTATTTATTTGAGAGTCTCCCTTTGTTGCCCAGGCTAGAGTGAGTGTCGTGGCGTCAGCCTTGCTCACAGCAACCTCAAACTCCTGGATTCAAGCAATCCTGCTGCCTCAGCCTCCCAAGTAGCTGAGACTACAGGCATGTGCCACCATGCCCAGCTAATTTTTTTTTCTATATATATTAGTTGGCCAATTAATTTCTTTCTATTTATAGTAGAGACGAGGTCTTGCTCTTGCTCAGGCTGGTTTGAACTCCTGACCTCGAGCCATCCGCCCGCCTCGGCCTCCCAGAGTGCTAGGATTACAGGCGTGAGCCACGGCGCCCGGCCCACTTATTTTTTATTTTATTTTATTATTATTTTTTTTGAGATAGTCTCGCTTTGTCGCCCAGGCTAGAGTGAGTGCCGTGGCATCAGCCTAGCTCACAGCAACCTCAAACTCCTGGGCTCAAGCGATCCTCCTGCCTCAGCCTCCCGAGTAGCTGGGACTACAGGCATGCGCCACCATGCCCGGCTAATTTTTTCTGTATATATTAGTTGCCCAATTAATTTCTTTCTATTTATAGTAGAGACAGGGTCTCGCTCTTGCTCAGGCTGGTTTGGAACTCCTGACCTCGAGCAATCCGCCTGCCTCGGCCTCCCAGAGTGCTAGGATCTGGCCCACTTTTTAAACGCAAAATGAAAAATGACAGACGTCAAGTTAAAAGCATGGAAGGCTGCATAAATAAAGTTTTCCCAAATTCTCTTGGGGACAAAACAGCAGTGGCTTTAGAGCCTGCCAGGCCTGGGGTGGTGAGTCCTCACCATGCCGTCTGTAGACTGTGTGGCTTTGGAGGGGCAACATCCCCTCTCTGAGCCTCAGTTCTCACATCTGTAAAATGGCCCCAACCCCAGTCTTTGTCGTGAGGTGTAAATAGAAATGGTCTGTGCGGTGAACTTGGCCCAAGCAGCAGAGGCTTCCTGTGTGCTGTTCCCCCTTCCAGGTCCCTGCAGCCCCAGCCCCCTGGCCCAGCTGCAGAGCCACCAGCATGAGTACAAGCTGGCTGCCCTCCACGCCAAGCAGCAGGGAGATATGGCTGCCGCCACCAGATATTTCCGCGTGGCCAAGGTGCGTCCAGACAGCCCTGTGGGGCGGTGCGGGGGCAAGCAGGATGCCCCCAACATTGCTTGGTGGCCAAGTCCATGGGCTCCTGAGTCAAGCAGACCCAAATTTGGATCCCAGCTCTGTGAAATGGGCATAACTGTCGGAAGAGGATTGAGCAAGATGAAGCAAAAGAAGGGATAGAGCCAGGAGTCCTCCGTGGCTTGGCCAGGCACGGGGGCTGCTACAGGGTCCCGGCCCCCGGCTGCAGCCTCCTTCCCTGATCTCCTTCCTCCTCTCAGAGCTTCGATGCCATCTTGGAGGCCCTAAGCCGCGGGGAGCCCGTGGACCTGTCCCGCCTGCCCCCTCCACCTGGTGAGGACCCCATCCTGCCCACCCTCCGGGACGGTTTGGGGCGTCCACGAGGTTCTCCCTGGTGCTGCCGCCCGCATTGGTCAGGCCCAGAGACCTCCTCGGGCCAGATCAGCCTGGGGCGGGTGTGGGCAAGCAAAGCCCCTCATCGGACTGGACCTCTCTGTCCCCAGACCAGCTGCCCCCAGGCCCACCGTCACCTACACCACAGCCTCCGACTCCTGCCACGGCACCCACCACGCCAGGTAGACGCCCGGGACCCTCTGGGGTGGGCAGGCCGCGGCCAGACAGTCTCCCCTTCCCTCGACTCTTAACCCTGCCCCCCTGTCCGGCCCAGAGGTCCCCCCGGCCCCGAGGACCCTGCTGGAGGCGCTGGAGCAGCGGATGGAGCGCTACCACGTGGCCTCGGCCCAGGCCAAAAGCAAGGGGGACCAGCGGAAGGCTCGTATGCACGAGCGCATCGTCAAGGTGCGAGGGGCGGGCAGGCCGGTGGGCAGCCCCCAGAGACCTCCCCCAGGTAGCACCTGCGCCCCCCTGACACCTGCGTCCCCCACAGCAATACCAAGACGCCATCCGAGCCCACAAGGCTGGCCGAGCCGTGGATGTGGCCGAGCTGCCTGTGCCCCCAGGTAAGGCCCCACTCCTGGCTCCTGCCCTTCCTGCCTCTGAACCTTTCCAGATGCTGTTCCTTCTGATGGCACAGGCTCAGGGAGCTGGCCGCTACACGCGCCGGAGTTTTGCAAGCGTACTAAACAATTGGTAGCTTGACAGTGGTCATAACAGAAGCATTTACACCATGGGAATGGGCACGCTCTAAAAATCAGGGGTCGGTTTTGAGAGCCTATTACCAGCCCACCACTGTCTTTTTCATCTTTGTTTGACTTACTCCTCCCCAGTCTTCAGGTTTCAGCTCTGCAGACACTTGCTTAGCGTCCCATCAGCCCCCAGTGGGCCGGAGGCCTCCTCCTCCCCTGAATTCTCAGAGCTGCTTGTGCAGCCTCCGTGAGAGCAGTTATCTCTCTGCGTCTTGGTCCTCTGAGACCCCTCCAGGCCCAGCGCCCAGTGCACCACCTCGCACAGACGCTGCAGTCCTTGTCAAGGCCTGGGATCGGGCAGGAGAAGCCGAGAGGCACGAGGGAGGTTGGGGATGGCCTGGTATCTACACAGGACCGGCAGCAGCTCCATCCTTCGTTTCCAAGTAGATTTAAAGGCCCAAGATGGCTGGGTGTGGTGGCGCACACCTGTAATCCCAGCACTTTGGGAAGCTGAGGCAGGATCGCTTGAGCCCAGGAGTTGGAGATTGCAGTGAGCTATGATGACACCACTGCACTCCACCCAGGGCAGTAGAGCAAGACTCTGTCTCAATTAAAAATCTGAAAAATAAAATCCACTCCAGAGGTCAGGGAGGCAATGCATGTCTGCCCTGATGGCATCCGGGCTCTCCTTCCTGACCGGGCCCCAACCGTCCGCCCAGGCTTTCCCCCCATCCAGGGCCTGGAGGCCACCGAGCCTGCCCAGCCGAGCCTGGTGGGTGTCCTGGAGACTGCCATGAAGCTGGCCAACCAGGACGGAGGCCCAGAGGATGAAGAGGATGAGGTGCCTGAGAAGGTATGAGAGACCGGGGCCTTGGGCTGAGGCAGGGGACAGCAGCCAAGTAAAGTTCTAGGGATCCATTAAGGTGGCCATTGTGGTCAGCGTCGGGCCCTGACCCTTGGGGAGTGGACTCATCGCAGGCGCTAGGAAATCTCTGATGTCCTCTCTGTTCCGCCAGCAGCAGAACAGCCCTCTGGCCCCCACGGTCCAGCCCAAGGCCCCATCCTCCAGGGCTCCACAGTCAGGACCAGCCGCTGCAGCCAAAGCAGCCCCCAAAGGCACATCCACCAGAGGTAGGTGCCCCCTCTGCACCGCGGCTGCCCGATTCCTGGCCGTGGGCCCCGGCAGCACCCACACAGGCCCCTCTGCCCACAGCCCAGCAGCAGCTGGCCTTCCTGGAGGGCCGTAAGAAGCAGCTGCTACAGGCCGCGCTGCGAGCCAAGCAGAAAAACGACGTGGAGGGCGCCAAGATGCACCTGCGCCAGGCCAAGGGGCTGGAGCCCATGCTGGAGGCCTCGCGCAACGGGCTGCCCGTGGATATCGCCAAGGTGAATCTCCCAGCCCTCTGTGGGAACTGCCCAGGCACCCGCTGGTCAGGCTCCAGCCCGTTAGCAGCCACGTGACCTGGAATGTATCAGTCATGGGCCAGGCTAAGATGCTATAACAAATAGGCCCCCCTAAGCCCGAAATGAGACATACATTTAACATTTCTTGCATGTAACACTCAGGACAGTCTGGGCTCTGCAACAGGAGGTCCTTTAGGGCCCAGGTACTTTCCATCTTATTGCTGTGCTGCACCTTAGGAGGTCGTCTTGGTTCACATGATCTAAGTGGATCTTATCCAGCCCCTTGAGAAGGCATGAGAGAAAGAAAGGCAGAGCTAGTGGTTTCCTTTAAAGGAAGTGACATCACTTATTTGTCTCTCATTGGTCAGAACAAAGTCACATGGCCACACTAGCTGCAAGGGAGTCTGGGACATGTAGTTTCTTGCTGGGCTGCCATGTGTCCCACCAGAATTCATTACCAGGGAAGGAAAAGGGATCAGATTTGGGGAGACATTAACATTCTGCCACTTTGGGTAGGACCATTCACTTCTCTCTGAGTATCAGTTTCCTCCTTGGGGAGTTGGGGACCAGCATCTCTAAGAAAAACAGCCATGAGAGGTTGGACGTGGTAGCTCATGCCTGTAATCCCAGCACTCTCAGAGGCCAAGATGCGAGGATCACTTGAGGTGAGGAGTTCGAGGCTGCAGTGAGCTTTGCACCACTGCATTGCAGCCTGGGTGACAGAGTGAGACCCTGTTGCTTAAAAACAACAACAACAAAACAGCCAGGATATCTCATGCCATGGAGCAGCATCCATAATAGGAAATGTTTACGCAGCACAAACCCAGTGTCCAGCCCTGTGCTGAGCACTGGGGACATAGTCTCGAACAGAACATAAAAACCCCCACCCTCATAGAGTGGACATTCTAGTTAGGCAGCCACAGGAACACACAAACGAACACAGCCCCTTCTCGTGGCCCACAGGCCCTGCACGATCTGCTCATTACTTCCTCGTCACAGTGTGACCTCAGGGCCCTTGCACATGCTGTCCCTGCTGCCCGAACACTCTCCCCCTGATACCTGACTGGCTCACTTGCTCCCCTTGTTAGGTCTCTGCTCAAACATCACCATCTCTGGGAGGCCTCCCCTAACCCCTATTTCAAATCCCTCCCTTTAACCTGGAACCTTCTGCTCCTCCTCCCAAGTCCGCTTTTCCTGTCACCATTATCAACTTCTACTCTAGCACGTGATTTACCGATTTCTTCTGAATATCACCCATTTCCCCTAAGAGCTTGTCAGCCCCACGACGGCGGGCATTTTGGTCTCCCTTGTTCACTGCTGTGTCCCCCAGCCCCAGAACGGAGTCCAGAGCGTAGTAGGGCTCCATACATGATTTCTTGGATGACTGAGGGGTGATCTTGTGACGTTGGACAGTGGAAGGACCAAGAGGGAAGAGTAGGGGGCAGGGGACAGAGCCGTGGTCAGGGAAGGCCTCCCCAAGGAGAGGTGACATTTCCGCAGAGTCTCCGGTAGGCCCTGCCCACAAGCCTCGACCTCCCCAGGTGCCACCCGCCCCCGTCAACAAGGACGACTTTGCCCTGGTCCAGCGGCCTGGCCCCGGCCTGTCTCAGGAGGCCATCCGGCGCTACGGTGACCTCACTAAGCTGATAAGGCAGCAGCATGAGGTGAGTGGGCCCCCAACCCGGGACAGTCAGCTGTGCCCCCGGGGTCACGACCCTCACTCTCCTCCCCGCACTGTCCCTTCTGTTCCCCCAGATGTGCCTGAACCACTCTAACCAATTCACCCACCTGGGCAACATCGGTGAAACCAGCAAGTAAGTGCCCCACCCCCGCCAGACCTCTGCACCCCCAGCCCACCCCCGCGGCCGGGGACCTGAGCAGAGCCCCCTCGCCGGCAGGTTCGAGAAGCTGGCGGAGGACTGTAAGCGAAGCATGGACACCCTGAAGCAAGCCTTCGCCCGGGGTCTCCCCACACCTGCCGCCCGCTTTGAGCAGAGGACCTTCAGTGTCATCAAGTGAGGCTCTGATGGCCCTCTGGCCCGGAGGATGCCCCTCTGGGGAGGGGTTCACGCTCCCGGCAAGCCAGCACAGGACTTGCCTCCGAAGCAGAGTTTGGGCGGGTGGTGAGAGAATAGAACATGCAAAGGCCCTGGGGCAGGCATGAGGTGCAAGTGAAGGATGGTGAAGGTGGCAGTAACAGTGACACATTTGGAAACACTTTTGGGGACAAGGGAGCCCAGAGACATGGTACAGTTTTGGTGGTTGTTGGTCTTGCTCCTGTTAAGTCTTTCTATGCCCCGAGGAGTAGAGATCACCTTCTCCACTGTCTAGATGAGGTGAGGTGCGGCCGCCCTTGGGATGACCCTCGCCCCTTGCCCCAGCTCCCCCACGTCCACTCAGCTCCTGCTGCACGAAACCCCTTCCTGCCCCTCACACCAAGTACATCCCCACCCGGCACGTGGTGATGCCTTCTTGACATTCAGAGTCACCTGCAATGTCACCTCCCCTTTGAGAGGCCCTCCCTGGCCACCCCGTCTAAAGCAGCCCCTGCCAGCACGTTCCGTTCTCTCCCCCGTTTGAATTCCCTACGACGTCGTTCTGTTTTTCTCCATTTGTGTATCTGTGGTCATCGGCCCACTCAGCCAGACTGAGCACAGGGACCTGGGCTGTCTCACTCACTCCTACAGCCCCAGCGGCAAGGCTGGCGAGTAGTAGGTGCTCCTTAAAGGAAAGGAAGTGTCCTTAAAGGAAAGGAAGTCCCCTCAGCAGCGAGGACACCGTCTGCTGCTTAACAGCACTTAAGAACTAGCAAGGGACGTGGTGGTCCCCCAGTAGCAAGGCCGCTGGCTGGCGCACAGTAGGTACTCAAGAAATATTGAGCAAAGGGATGGTTCTGCAGCTGTTAGGGCACTGGCCAGCACACAGTAGGTGCCCAAGAAGTACTGTTCAGCGAAGGGACGGTCCCTCAGCAGCGAGGCCACTGGTGGGCGCATAATAGGTACCAAATGAACACGTGCAGACTAAAGAAAGGCTCCGATGGTGGACCCGAACAGAGAACTCTAGTCTGTCTGATCCTAAAGCTCGGGCCCAGGAGCTGGGACATCCCCCAAGACAAGGGTGGGGTCTGTCCCCCGCCTCCAACTGAGGGAGGAGAAGGCAGGCGGGCAGTGGAGCTGAGGTGCCTCTGTTTCCCTGCCCACCGCCTGCACGGAAGGATCTTCCCTGACCTCAGCAGCAACGACATGCTCCTGTTCATCGTGAAGGGCATCAACTTGCCCACGCCCGCAGGTGAGGGGGCTGCAGGCTGGGGTCAGGGTCGCGGGGACCACCCTCTGCCCAGCTCTGACCCTCTCTTGCCCGCAGGGCTGTCCCCTGGTGACCTGGATGTCTTCGTTCGGTTCGACTTCCCCTATCCCAATGTGGTACGTGGGGGGCTAGGGAGGGCAGGGCTGAGCCCCAGTGGGCAAGGAAGCGAGTTAGACGGAGGGGGTTCAAGGCCAGGCCCCGGCCCCTGAGAGTTCCCGCCTTCTCTCTGCTCCCAGGAAGAAGCTCAGAAAGACAAGACCGGTGTGATCAAGAACACAGACTCCCCCGGTGAGCCCCCACCCCCTGCAGGAGCAGGAGCGGGCGGCCATGGTCTGATCCCACCCAACTCCCTCTCCCGTCTCCCTCCTTCCCCCCCCGCAGAGTTCAAGGAGCAGTTCAAACTCTGCATCAACCGCGGCCACCGCGGCTTCCGCCGGGCCATCCAGACCAAAGGCATCAAGTTCGAAGTGGTCCACAAGGGGTGAGCCGGCGCCACGGGCGTGGGTGGGCTCCAGGAAGGGGCGCTGTCCTGGACCAACCGTGCTGTCCCCACCCCACACGCACACACACAGGGGGCTGTTCAAGACCGACCGGGTGCTGGGGACGGCACAGCTGAAGCTGGACGCCCTGGAGACGGCGTGCGAGGTCCGGGAGGTCCTTGAGGTGAGGGGGACGCTCATCCGCACGCGCCAGCAGGGCCATGCCTCGAGTTGTCCAAACGCCACCCGCCTCGAGTCCCCAAGGGCCCCTCTGCCGACCCAGAGTCCCACACCGTCCTGCCGCCCAGCGCTAAGTACTCCAGCACCCTGCTCCGTTAGGGTCAAGCGCTGTCCCAGCCACACTCGTAGGCTCATACTTTGGAAGTCACCCTGGGCCCGTCCCTGGGCCTGCAGCCACCTCCCGCTTCCCACCTGCAGCGTCATCTCACCCCACCAGGTCCTGGATGGCCGCCGGCCCACCGGGGGGCGGCTGGAGGTGGTGGTCCGGATTCGGGAACCGCTGACAGCCCAGCAGCTGGAGACGACGACGGAGAGGTGGCTGGTCATCGACCCCGTGCCAGCAGCTGTGCCCGCAGTGAGACCCCTGCCCACCAGCAGCCTGGGGGGAGGTTTGGTTCGGGGGACCCGGGACTCTGCATCGGGACTTATCCTCTCCTCTGAAGCAGGTCGCTGGGCCCAAAGGGAAGGCCCCGCCTGTGCCTGCCTCTGCAAGGGAGCCAGGGAACAGGTAGGCGGCTGGGCCGGGCCATGCTGGAGGGAGCCCCTCTTTCCCTCTCAGCCTCTCCTGGGCCATTTCCCATCAGGCACTGATGTCCCTCCCCTGCTTCAGACCCTTTCCTGGCACCTCTTCTTCTGGAGGATCCAGTTTAAACTCCTCGGATTGATCTTAAAGACCTTTTGTGATCTGACCATCGTCGATAGAGCCAGCTTTCTCTCTCCCCAGTCCCTCTCTCCTGTTGGTCACGGCTGTGCATAGTTGCCACTGGCCTCTGTGCGTCTGTGATCCCGTGCCCTTGCTTCCTGCTCCTCTGACCAGCCCTGACTCCCCCTTTGGGTCCCAACTTGACTGTCACCTCCTCCAGGAAACCTCCCCGCCCACTAGGCATCAGAGTTGCCGGGTGTGTAGCCTTCGTCCCCGCTAGGCTTGGGCTCCCCAATGCCGCGCGTCTGGCGCTGCAGCCACGCCCAGGCGCTGAATGAACCGGGTCGCGAAGGGAGTCCCTGCAGCCCCTCATCCCTCCCCGCCCCTTAGGGCAGCCCGGAACCTGCACAGCCTCAGCGTGCTGGCCTTCGACCAGGAGCGCCTGGAGCGGAAGGTGAGCGCCCGCCCCGCTGCGCTCGGCGGGGCAGGACTGGGGGCTCTGCAGGCCCAGGCAGGGCCCGACAGCCCCTCCCCGTTCTCTAGATCCTGGCCCTCAGGCAGGCACGGCGGCCCGTGCCCCCGGACGTGGCCCAGCAGTACCAGGACATCGTGCAGCGCAGCCAGTGGCAGAGGGCGCAGCTGGAACAGGGAGGCGCGGGCATCCGGCGGGGTAGGGGCTTGGACGTGGGCGTCCAGCGGGGCAGGGGCTTGGACAAGGGCATTGGGCGGGCAGGGGCTTGGACGCGGGTGTCCGGCGGGGCAGGGGCTTGGACGCGGCCTTCGGCGGGGCAGGGGCTCAGGGTGGGCGTCCGACCGGGGAAAGGGCTCAGGGATGGGCCTCTGATGGGGGAGGGCCTTGGGGATGGGCACAGTGGGGGAGGGGCAGGGGCCCCTGAGTCCCTCCCCAACCCAGAGGATGCCCACACTCTCCTGCTCCCTCCCTGCCCCCGCCCCCCTCAGAGTACGCGGCCCAGCTGGAGCGGCAGCTGCAGTTCTACACGGAGGCGGCGCGGCGCCTGGGCAACGATGGCAGCAGGGTGAGCTGGCCACCGGCCGGGCGGGCACCGGGTGGCCACAGGGTAGGGCTGGCAGGGATGGCCCGCTGACCGCCTGTCCCCGCAGGAGGCTGCCAAGGAGGCGCTGTACAGGCGGAATCTGGTGGAGAGCGAGGTAAGGGGCTCAGAAGGCGGGGTGGGGGTCGCTGTGGTCGTGGCCCTCCCTGACCCCAGCGGCCTGTCCCCCAGCTGCAGCGGCTCCGCCGATGAGGGGCCGACAGGCGGGCGGCCCCTGGAGCGGCGGGTAGTGGACCCACGGCCGAGGGAAGAGCCAACACGGCCACCCGCCGGACACTAGACAATCAGCGGACAATCGGTTCTGGACTCGTCCCCTCAGGGCCCCCAGCCCAGCCAGAGCCACCCCTGCTGGGGGCATCGGGAGGATGCCAGCCCGCCTCTCACCCAGGCCTGGCCGGGCCGGAGAGTCCTGTTTGCACAGTCTAGGGGCGTGTGGCCTCTGGCCTGCCCCGGGGAGGGGAGGGCGGCTGGGACAAGCCCCAAGGGCCCCTGCGAGCACTTTACTTCCTGTCCCTCCCCGGCCTTAACCCCGAACCCTCCTATACCCCAAAGAAGCCGCTGAGGCTGGCAGGGGGTCGCCGTGGCCCAGCTGGGCCCCCAGGGCCAACACTCAGAATAAACAGCCGGGGCCACACCCAGCTCAGGTCTGTCTTGTCTTTGTTCCTTGCTCTGGCCCTTGGTGGCCAGGCTGGGCCTGCCCACCCTCCCCCAGTGTCCCCAAGGGTGGTTGGGGAGGTGCGTCCACAGGAGCGGCTGGGCAGGACAGTGTGCTGTGGAGGGTCCGTGCATCTGTCACTTGTTTCTTCAGCAGGTGGCCCTGCACGTTTCGGGGTTTACATGGGGCTGGGTGGTGCATGGTACCGCTTGGTGTGTCTCAGGACCTCAAAATCCAGCCCTGTCGCTCACTGGCCTGGGGGCCTGGACCCGGCGTCCTGGAGCCTCAGTTTCCCCAGCTGGACTCGGGGAGGGTGAGAGCAGCCGCTGCAGGGTTGCGGGCAGCAGCCAGTGGGCAGAGCTCCCCAAGTGGTACCTGGCCCGTGGTGAGCACTCAGGGTGTTAGGCTTTATTGTCACCAGCCTCATTTGCATGGGGGGAGGGTGTGTGCCACCGGCCACCGTGGTCTGAGCACCTGGAGCGTGCCAGCTGCATGCCTCAGCCCCTCCCGCGTGTCCCAGCGCCGGGCGGAGCAAGCCCAGTCATCAGGCCCGGGAGAGCCGGGCGGGGGGCCCCAGGTGGGCGCTGTGTCCTCAGTCCATGGCCCAGCGGAGCCCGAGGGCTCAGGAGCCCACCGCCCGTGGCCCACGCGGGGCAGCGGGCGGCAGCCGCACCAGCACCTGCTCCGGGTTACCCGCCGTGTCCACCACGCGCAGCTGCGGGAGGCCCAGGAAGGCCTCGGCGGAGATGCTCGTCATGTGAAGCCTGTTGGCCCTAGACAGAGAGGCAGCCATGGGCAGGTGGCAGGGGTGGGCCACCACCGTTCTGACCCACCCGGGCGCTCCCCTGCCCCCCTCGACCTGCCCAGCCGCACCCCCTGCACCTGAGGAAGAGGGCGCGCAGGCGGGGTGTGCTGAGGAAGGCCTCGGGGCCCACGTGGCCGATGCGGTTGCCCTCCAGGTGCAGCTCCTCCAGGGCCTCGGGCAGGTCCGGGGGCACAAAGGACAGCTCATTGTGGCTGAGGTCCAGCACCTGGGCGGGCGGGGCAGAGACGGCTATGTGGCAGGCCCAGGTCCCAGGGCCGTCGGGCTCAGCGGCCCCCAGCCCCTCTGCTCACAGGCCCTCCCAGGGCAGGCCCTGTTCCCGGCACTGGGGACAAACAGACAGGTCCCGGCCTAATTCAGGGAGTCACTGACAAAGGTGGTATCTCCTCCACACCACAGCCCTCGCCACCTTCAACACTCTGTCATTTACTAATTATGATGGCCGTCGACTGCCTTGCTCCCTGACCGGGATGTTTGGGGGCGGGGGGCAAGAGCTGCGTCGTTCGGTGCCCAGTGCCTGGCACCCACCGATGCTTCTAGAACTCTGGACTTGACAGCACTAGAAGCGGAGGCGGGGAGGTGGAGGGGCTGGTGGCAGAGGACGGGGTGTCAAGGACAGCACAGGCAAAGTCCTGGAGGCTGGGTCTGTCTCAGCACCCCCAGGGCTGGCCCGTGGTGGGGACGAGGCCTTGGGGTGGGGAAGAACCCGGCAGGCAGCGGAGGGGCGGGGACAGCGCGGCTGACCAGCCCGCCCCTGACCTGGAGAGCCTGCAGCTCGTGCCAGGTGCCGGGCCCAATGCCACCGACCCGGAGCCGGTTGTGCGCCAGGCTGAGCTCCCGCAGCTGGTCCAGGCCGGCCAGGGGCTCGGGCTCCAGCGCCCGCAGCTGGTTGCGCTGCAGGCGCAGGGCTCGCAGGCCGGTGGGCAGGCCCGCGGGCAGCCGCGTCAGCTGGTTGCCGGCCAGGTCGAGGCTACGCAGGCTGCGCAACCGGCGGAAGGCCCGGCGGTGCACGCGGGCGCTGGCCAGGCGGTTGTAGGCCAGGTTGAGCTCCGCCAGGCGGGGCGTAGAGGCCAGGTCGCGGGCGCCCAGCGCGGCCACGCGGTTGTGGGGCAGCACCAGGGCGTGCAGGCGGCGGGGCAGCGCCAGGGGCACGCGGTCCAGCCCGTTGCCGTAGAGGTGCAGCGTGTGCAGGCCCCGCAGCGGCCGCAGCGCCCCGGCGGGCAGCCCGGCGCTCCCCAGCGCGTTGTGCTGCAGCAGCAGGTAGCGCAGCCCCCGCGCCCCCCGCAGCCGCGCCGCCTCCACCCGCCGGATGCGGTTCCGGCCCAGGTGCAGGACGGCCAGGGTCCGGGGCAGGCCAGCGGGCACCGCGGCCAGCTGGTTGTGGGACAGGTCCAGGTACTCGAGGCTGCGCAGCTTGCTGGTGGGAGAGGGGGTCGGCGTCAGGACGGGCACCCAGAGCCGGGACCTGCCGGATCTTGCGGGGGACGGGGACAGGGACGAGGACGGGGAGGGGTCCTCGGATTTAAGCCGCAGATTTCGACTTGAGGGTCGTGAGTTGAGGGATCTGGGCGGGAGGGAAATGTGGGGTGCTCAGGGCAGGTGCCGGCCTGAGAGCTGTGGAGATGACCAGGAGAGAGTCCTGGGTCTGAGAGAAATGCGTGCGGCCGCTGTGACGTCCGTCAGCTAATGCAACCTCAGTGCAGGGCAGCAGGGAACGAGGACACCTGCCCCATGGGCGGGAGGCACTCGCCAAGTGTGGCCTTGAGTTAGAGCCATGCGGGGGAGGGGGACAGAAGGTTGGGACCCCCCCCCAGACTATAGATACGCAGGCTCCTCTGCCCCCACGAGGTGGCACCTGAAGGTTGTGGCGTCCAGGCCGTTGTCCGTCAGCTGGTTGTGCTGGAGGTAGAGCTCACGGAGTTGGGTCTGGCGGCTCAGGGCTCCTCGGGGCACCTTGGAGATGAGATTGTTCTGGAGAAGGGAGGAGAAGATGAGACAGAGGGGAGCCAAAGATGGTTCTTGAGTAAGGGAGTGGCAGGGAGCCGGCCTTGAGCAAGGCCGCTGAGCGAGTGCTTGCAAACAACCCATGTCAGTGGAAGTGATTCAAAGAAAGGCCATTCTGGCCGCTGAGATTGTGGGGGGCATTTGGGAGAATGGAAAGTGAGGGGTGGCCCAGGGCAGAGAGGAGAGAAGGGGGCCTGAGCCGGGCGGGGAGCGGGCAGAGGTGGAGGAGGCACCTGCAGGTGGAGCCGCTCCAGCGAGGCCGGCAGGCTGGGCGGCAGGTAGCGGAGCCGGTTGCTGGAGAGACTGAGCGTGGAGACGGCCTCGGAGCCGCGGAAGGCGTCGGGCGGCAGCCCTGCGTTGTCCAGCTGGTTGTTGTGGAGGTACACGGACCTGAGGGGAGCCAGGCTCCGGCCACCGGCCTGCCCGCCTCCCCGCAGCACCTCCCGCCCCAGACCCACCTGGGGCCGCCTTCAGCGTGCGAGTGTGCGTGTAAGTGTGCAACTGTGTGTGCACGAGTGTGTGCGCGAGTGTGCATGTGTGCATGTGAGTGCGAGTCTGGATGAGTGTGTGAATGTGGGTGTGTGCATGTGTGTATATGTGAGTGTGCTCGTTGGATGTGTGTATGAGAGTGTGTGCGTGTGTGTACGTGTGTGTGTGTATATGTGAGTGTGGTCGTTGGATGTGTGTATGAGAGTGTGTGCGTGTGTGTACGTGTGTGTATATGTGAGTGTGGTCATTGGATGTGTGTATGAGAGTGTGCAGTTGTGTGTATGTGTGAATGTGTGTGCGGGTGCGGGTGTGTATGTGCATGTGTGTGCATGTGTGTATATGTGAGTGTGCTTGTTGGATGTGTGTATGAGAGTGTGTATGTGCAGTTGTGTGTGCGTGTGAATGTGTGTGCGGGTGCGGGTGTGTACATGCATGTGTGTGCATGTGTGTATGAGAATGTGTATGTGCAGTTGTGTGTGCATGTGAATGTGTGTGCGGGTGCCAGTATGTACGTGCATGTGTGTGCATGTGTGTATATGTGAGTGTGCTCATTGGATGTGTGTATGAGAGTGTGTGTGCGGGTGCGGGTGTGGGTGTGTGCGTGCATGTACGTGCGTGTGTGTATATGTGAGTGTGCTTGTTGGATGTGTGTATGAGAGTGAGTGTTTGTGTGTGTGCATGTGCGGGTGTGTGTACGTGCATGTGTGTGTGTGTGCGTGTGTGCTCGCATGCGCCGCCTGCAGCCTGCAGTTCTCGGGACATGGCGAAGGGGCCCTGCCTTCCCCGTGGGACCCCAGGGTGGACCTCCGCCCCTTACAGACCCCCAGGGAAAGGACCTAACCGGCCCCCCAGCCTCTCACAATGGGACAGCGCCCCTGGCCACGCCTGAGGGGGGCGGGGCCAAGGGGGCCAGGGGCTACCTGAGCGCCGGCTTCTGCCCGAAGGTCAGGGGGAAGATCTCCATCACCTGGTTGGCAGCCAGGTCGGCCACGCGGAGGGAGCGGGGCAGGAACTGGGGGGCCACGGACAGCTGCGGGAGCACAGCCCACGGCATGCTAATCCTGGTGGTCCCGTCCCCCGCTGTCCCCAGGGCTGCTCCCCGGCTGGGCGGGCCGGTGGGGCTGGGCTCACCTTGTTGTGGGCCACGTAGATGTGCTGCAGCTGCGTGAGGGACTCGAAGGCCTCATCGGGCAGGCCTGCGGGGGGCGGGGGCGGGGCGGTGAGGGACCCCAGGCCTGGCCTTGCTGGCGGGGAGCTGCTGGGCTCCGGGCTGCCCCAGGCCCCGGCTGGGAACTGGTAGAGCCCCCGCCCCCCCGCATGCCCCATGTCAGTCCCCCGTCCCCCCTGCCCCCACCCCTGCTCCAAAGCCACATGGCCCCCTCCAGCCCCCCCACCCCGAGTTTCCGTCCTGCTCAGCAGAGGGCAGTTCTGGGAACCGCCACAGAGCTGCAGAGCGCGGGCGGGGGCGGGGCGGCAGCTGCGACCTCAGACCTCACCCTCGGAGGAGATGCGGTTGTTGTGGAGGTTGAGGGTCCGCAGGCTGCTGAGGCGCGACAGCTCGTTGTAGGGCAGCTCCTGCAGCTGGTTGTTCTGCGGGACGGGGCGGGGACGGTCACACCCCTGACCCTGGGACCGTTCACTGCCCAGTGACCCCAAGCCCTGATCCTCAACTCCCCATCAGCCCGGACAAGCCCAGCACCCCGTCACCCTGACCCTAAGTGGCCCTGTAACTGCCAAGACCTGACCCCCCCCACACGCCTACTATCAACCCCAAATGCCCCAACCCCCCGACGGTCGACCCCAAATGCCCCATCAACCCGCCTTGACCCAAAACAACTCCGTAACCACCAAGACCTTGGTCCCAACACCCCTCACCCCACAATCAACCCCACCCAAACATCCCCTCGCTGGATGTTGACCACCCCGGGCCCCCATAATCAACCCCAAACTCCTCATCACACAACCCCGAACACCCCCATAACCGCCAAGATGCTGACCCCAACATCCCCTAGCCCTAACCCCCAGCCCCTCTGTCCCCTGGCACACGGTCCTCAAGGCCAACCTCCAGCGCTGCCACCTCCTCACCCCCTCCCACGGGCGGGGTCCCTGCACGCCCTGCCAGCACTTCCGGCCTCTGGGACTCACCCCCCTGGTCCCCACCCTCCCGTCCCCTCCCCGGGCTCCACCTGCAGGGAGAGGTGCTGCGCAGCCCTGGTGATGTTGTCTGGGAACACCCGAAGGTCCAAGCCATTGCAGTCCACGGTGTCTGCCCGGGGACAGGAGCAGCGCGGGGGGCAGGCCCGGGGCGGGGGCTGCGAGCTCTCCCCCAGGTGGGGGAAGGTGGCATCCTCCATGCCGGGGGTGGCCAGAGGGCCCGGCCACAGCAGGAGCAGTAGCAGGCTTAGCCGCTGGGACGGGAGGGAGGGGTCAGCGTGTCCCCAGGCCGGGCACAGGGTCGCCATGGCGACTGCAGCATCCCCTCCTCTGGGGAGGGACTGGGTGGCAGGGCGGGTGGCAGTAGCCAGCTGGCAGAGCTGGGGAGGGGGGCGGGCAGGTCCCACCCTCAGACCCTCCCCCGCCACCCCCTTACCATAGCCGGCCAACTCCGCCGTCTCCCCGAGCTGCGGACCAGGGCTCCCTAATGGAAACCAGGCGGTCACCTCCTGGAGCCTCTGCCGTGGCTGCCACCACCCCCCATCTCTCAGCCCAGGCCACCCCCCGCGCACAGCCGGTTCTCCCGAGGACCAGGGGGACGCTGGCCCACCCCCTTCTCCGCCCTGGGGAGGGCGGGCGGGCGGGCGGCCGGATGGGGTGGTGAGGACAGGCTGGCCCGTCCCCTCGGTCCCCCTCCAACAACCACCCCAGCTCTGCTTTCGTAACCTCAGCCAGCCTGGGACGGGCCACGGGACGAGGAATGTTTGGGGAAAAGCTGAGATTCGCCCTGTCTGGTATTTGGGCCGACCGCAGGAGTAGGGGTGTGGAGGGAGGCGCGGGGGAGGCTTTAGGGCACAGGGGCGTCCCCACGGAGGAGCTGGGGCCTGCAGGGAGGGGTCAGGAGGGGAGCCTGGGGTGGGTGGGCTCTGGACCAGGTCTCCGGCCCCGGCCCCTCCTCCCCTCTGCCGGCCGGTCCTGCGGCAGCCAGACACCCCCTCCTCATGGCCACAGCGCTCGAGAGGAAATTACATGTATCCAGGCACCAGCTGGTGGTTGAGGGTGTGAGCTCGGTGCCAGCCTGCCTGGGTCTAAACCTGGGCTCTGCCACTTCTCTGGGCCTCAGTTTCCCTCTCTGTAAAGTGGGATCATGGTTGTCTCATGCCGCAGTGGTGGCGTAAGGATCGAATGAGGGGGTGCAGGTGAAGCCTCAACATGGGAGTGGGGTGCCGCGGGGAGGTGGCTAGGAAGCCACTCTCTGCCCAAGGTCAAACCCCCTCGTTCCTCCGCTTACCAAGGGGGTGACTTCGGTCAAGTCCCCCCGTCCTGCCCAAATCTCAGCTTTCCCGCACGTAAACTGGGGACAGCAGAGAGCCCTTCTCCGCAAAGAGCGGTAGTGGGAGAACGTTCTAAGACTGGTGCCTGCTCCGCTTGGGAGTGGCCCAGGCACCGGGCTGGGTGCCTGGCAAGGGCAGGGACAGAGGTTGGGGTCTCCCAGAAGCAGAGCTTAAAATGAAGATTGAGTGCGTTTATTCCAGAGATAACAGGTGATGACACAGGGACAGGAAACACCAAGTGGCCTGAGCAAGAGCGAGACCCCATCTCTACAAAAAATTTAAAAATTAGCCGGGTTTGGTGGCGCACACCTGTAGTCCCAGCTACCCAGGAGGCTGAGGCAGGAGGATCGCTTGAGCCCAGGAGTTGGGGGCAGCATCGAGCTATGATGGCACCACTGTATTCCAGACTGAGCGACAGAGTGAGACCCTGTCTGAAAAAAAAAAAAGAAAAAGAAGAAAGAGAGAGAGTGAGAGAGAAGGAAGGAAGAAAGAGAGGGAGGGAAGGAGGGCACTGAGGATGAACTCAGAGGATTGGGAAGCAGAAATTGTCTTCTTGGCTGAGACAATTCTGGGGTAGAGGGTTGCCAGACCTGTTGAGTCAGTTCCCACACGTGCCCGTTGGTCCGTTTGGCATCTGTTGGTTTTCCCCAATGCAGAGTATGGGAGGCATGTCAAAGACCAGTCTTGGATTTTATAGTAGCAATCTATGGAAGCGATTGGGAAAGTCACACATCTCACACCAGTCAGGGGGACATGACTCTTTTTTATTTATTTATTTATTTATTTATTTTTTCTTCTTCTTTTTTTGCCAGATACAGCTGGGCTATTGGGGGGGGGGGGCAGACATGACTCTTAAGCGGTAAGCGAACACAGGAAGGCAAGCCAAGGAACAATGGCTGTTTTGTTTTGTTTTGTTTTGTTTTGTTTTTCAACTATGCCCATAGCTTTGCAGAGTTCAGGCCCCTACCACAGTTCCCAGCTTGTGACCCTTTATTCATTTTATAAAGCGAGGTTTCATGTTGCAATCCTAACCCCCAAGGCGATGATATTAAGAGGTGGGGCTTTGGGGAGGCCATTAGGTTAGGAGGGTGGGGCCCTCATGAATGGAATTAGTGCCCTCACTTTACAATGGCAATCAAACTCCAACATGCGTTTTGTAGGGGACAAACCTTCAAACCATGGTGCTATGGCATGCCCAAAAAAGCCACCTACGAGCCCCTAGATTTCGCTTGGGGCAGCAAGATGTTTATGCAATGAGATACAAACGGAAGTTGAAAGGTGAGTCGAGCTCCCTTCCCAGTCTCCCACGCTTGTCCCCGCCACCCCCAGGCAAGTGTGCTGGCAAGTGGACTTCCCTTCAGGAGCTACAATGTCCTTCTGTATGATTTACGTGTTTAGTAGAATATACATATCTTAAATGTGCATAAACCACAGCGTGTACTGTGGCTTAGCCATGCTATGAAAGGAGAAGAAAACACAAAAGAGAGCACCAAAGCCAGCTTGGAGGATGGGGGTCTCAGCAGGCTGCCTGGAGAAGGTTACATCTTTTTTCAGTAACCAGAATATGGATAAATTTATTCATTGGGATGCTCCCAACAGGGATAAATGAGACATCATTGCTGTGTTTCCGACCTATCTGAAGAACTGAGACTGACTGGGTGCAGTGGCTCACGCCTGTAATCCAGCACTTCGGGAGGCCAAGGTTGGAGGATTGCTTGAGCCAGGAGTTTGAGAACAGCCTGGGCAACATAGTGAGACCCCATCTCTCCAAAAATAAAAAGAATTCCCCGAGTGTGGTGGCACGTTACCATAGTCCCAGCTACCCTGGGAGGCTGAGGCAGGAGGATCACTTGAGCCCAGGAGTTGGAGACTGCAGTGAGCTATGATTACACCACTGCACTCCAACCCGGGCAACAGAATGAGACCCTGTCTGTAAAAAACAAAACAAAACAAACCAAACCCTGTGACAATGTCCGTGTTGGTGAGGACGAAGTGCAACTGGAATGCTCCTGTGTTGTTGCAAGTGTGGATTGGTATAACCGCTTTAGAAGACAACTGGGCACATACTGATACCGTAATTCCATTCCAGTGTATGGGCCCCAGAGAAACTCTTGCCTGGGGAGAAACGTACGTGAATGTTCTAGAAGCACTTAGTATGACAGCCTCCGAACTGGAAACATCCACCTTTCCCATCACAGACCATTCACTACGTGGAAGTGAGAATTGAATGAACCCCAACTACACACAATATGATTAATTCCCAGGGTCACACTGTTGAGTGAAAAAAGCAAGTTTTAGGAGACTGCCGCCATTATGAGTCCATTTGCATGAAAGGGCAAAGCCGGCAAAACAAACAATATATCATTTACAGATACCAACCTATGGGAATGATAGAACAAAATTCTAGAAGGTGGTTATCTTAGCAGAGGATAAGCTTAGGGGTCTACAAGGGTACTGGTAATATTTTTTTTCTTATATAGGTAGAGCGTACATATATTTTAAAATATTATTTTGTATATTCTCAATATTTGAGAAGAGATGCCCAGGTTGGATTGTATTATAATTTTCAGCAATGGCCATAACAATGTGTCTTATACCATGTGCTTGTTTTATAGTGCAACCTTGCCATTCTCCCATCAAGAAATGGCTTCTAAATCACTTTCCCTTCAACCCCGGGGGGATCTTTGTGCCTAATAAAATCAATAGAGTCGGCTGGGTGCGGTGGCTCACGCCTGTAATCCTAGCACTCTGGGAGGCCGAGGCGGGCAGATTGCTCAAGGTCAGGAGTTCGAAACCAGCCTGAGCAAGAGCGAGACCCCTGTCTCTACTGTAAATAGAAAGAAATTAATTGACCAACTAAAAATATATATACAAAAAATTAGCCGGACATGGTGGCACACGCCTGTAGTCCCAGCCACTCGGGAGGCTGAGGCAGGAGGATCGCTTGAGCCCAGGAGCTTGAGGTTGCTGTGAGTGAGGCTGACGCCATGGCACTCACTCTAGCCTGGGCAACAGAGTGAGACTCTGTCTCCAAAAATAAATAAATAAAATACATAAATAAATAAAATCAATAGAGTCTATTGGGCCTGAAACATTGCAATGTTTGAGCCTAGGTCATGAGAGGCAACATAAATGTTTTCTGGTTCTGTCTCTCAGGATTTGCCAGTGGAACCCAGACGCCATGCTGTGAGGAAGCCCAAGACAATTGGAGAAGCCACTCAGTTCTGTTCTGACTGATAGTTCTAGCTGAGGTCCCTGCCAACAACCAGCAAGGATGTGAGGAAACCTCTGAGGTGACTTTGGCCCCAGCCACTGTATGACTTTAACTGTGCGACAGACCTGGAGTAAAAACCACCCTGCTGAGCCCAGTCAGCACTGAGGACCATGAGAGAGAATCACGATAAATGGGTAGTGTTGTTTTACAGCATTATATTTGGGGTTGTTACACAGGAAATGATAGAAAATCTCTTCCACTGGGATGAGGAGAGGCAGGAGTGTGGAAACGAGATGAAGGGAACTCCTGCATGGTTTTGCCCTTCCAGGGAATGAGGTCACTGGCAGAGAGGACCTGAGGCTGCCAGGACGAGAGCAGTTTGGCCACAGTGTTGGGAAGTCACCTAGCCTGGGTTCCTAACGATGCTTGGGGAAAAGGCTTTGTTCCCCAAGGGCCTAGGGGCTGCAGGAGGCATGGGGCCCTCCTGTTAAAGATATGCTATCTTACTGTGCTATTATAACAAATATGTATTTTGGTTTTGTCCAGGTTTCCTGGGACACAGCTCCTGAAACCCTTGGAATCTCTGTCAGGGCTGGGTTTGTTTTTTTTTTTGAGACAGAGTTTCACTTTATTGCCCAGGCTAGAGTGAGTGCCGTGGCGTCAGCCTAGCTCACAGCAACCTCAAACTCCTGGGCTCAAGCAATCCTGCTGCCTCAGCCTCCCAAGTAGCTGGGACTACAGGCATGTGCCACCATGCCTGGCTAATTTTTTCTATATATATTTTAGTTGGCCAATTAATTTCTTTCTATTTATAGTAGAGATGGGGGTCTCGCTCTTGCTCAGGCTGGTCTCGAACTCCTGAGCTCAAACGATCCGCCCACCTTGGCCTCCCAGAGAGCTAGGATTACAGGCGTGAACCACC